>CM045042.1:9594279-9856779 GCA_024542945.1 allo-octoploid hybrid of Carassius auratus x Cyprinus carpio
GTTTATGCATGGCAGAGCAATGGTGCTCACAGCCGATTTCTGCGGATTTGACATAAATTGTCAGCCACATGTTTTTCAGGCTGTAACACAGTTTGATTAGTCTTTTTATTGTTGTGTTATGACTATGACCAGATGCTTCCCTCATTCTGCTTTTACAGAGTGTTTTCCTGATAAGGTTTTTTAACTTTTTTTTTTTGACAGTTGCATCCATGTGAGTGAGTCAGGCATGATTGCTGCTGCTCTGCACCAGATGCGGCTAGAGGTTTGTGAATGGTCAGATCCATTGGGGTCCTCTGCACGATTGATTATTGTAGTTATTCAGCTCATGGGGAGTAACCTCAGACTGTATTTTATCATGTTTCACATGCTTCAAACATGCAGTATATATGGCAGAACTTTCATTTTTGGATGAGCTACTTATTTAACATTACTTTTTATTGCACATGCACACACTTACAACATTTGCGTTAATGCAAAACCCTATAATTTATTATGAATTTGAGTGCAGTTTCACCATTAGCTTAATATTCTGTTGAATTCTGCTGAAAACAAGAGGCAGAATGCTACTACTTTGCTACACTGGGGACTTGAAAAACAGAAATCATGTTTTTCAGGACTTGAACATGTGAGCATGGAGCATTTTATGTCTATATTGGCATAGCATGGATGACTATGGTCATAAGGGATTGTCATTTCTGTTAGCATGTTGTTCTGTTCGACCCTCTCTGCTTGAAGACTGAAGAAGAAATCCCTTTCCATCAGATCACTCGTCTCTTCCTCTGTGTCTTTCTCTGTCTTGTGCAAGAGGAAAGGCTTGATAGGTCTGAATGGTGTCCACTGACTTACTTTAAACAGTGTGACACTCTATGCATCATTATGCTAAGTTACAAACGACATCTAAGACTTGTTGCCTCTGCAGCTTAAATTTAAATAATTGCCGCTGCATGGTAAAACATCCAATTGATCAAATTCCTATATTGTCCCATGCTTTAAAAACTGTTAATTCCATTCCTAGTCTACTTTTGAAAGGGGAGATCAATATAGATCTCTATAATAAGCCACATTGCCTACACACAAGCTACTTTCCAGCAGCTTTCAGCGTGAACACATAATGTTCAACCTGAATACATTTGTTCTGCGGAGATTTACTGTATATATCAAAGCTAAATTGTTCCTTCAGACAGCAGTTAGTGGATTATAATGGAGCTGCTATTGTGCACCTAAAATGACTCATTCACTATATTTATTGCTTTCTGATGGCACTGACTGTGAATAAGCTTTCATAATGCAAAACATCTCCCTTGTGCCTCAATAGAGGAAGTGGGCCAAATACTGACACTGGATTAATGTTATCTATGTTGTATGTTCCGTTCTAACTTGAATAGCCGGTGCTGAATCGTGCATTCATAAATGCATGACATGCTAGTATTATATGATATGTAAGAGGATTAGAGTTGTTATGATTGTAGTGAATGATATAAAAAGGAGAGCTAGGAAACCATCACAGTTGATTTGTGTTAAAGAAGGTGTTTGAGTTTATGATCCTCTATGACCATATTTCGTATGTATTCGTATGTATTTAATATGTATTTTTGTTTTTACTAGTGTAGAAGCTATCAACAATGTAAGAAATTCAATGTATCTACAAATGGTGAAAAAAGTCGATTTCTCTTTCTTTCTCAGTGTTTTTTTGTCTGATGCTCCTTATGACAAGGCCTGCAGGGCAGACTTCCTGAGTTTGACTTGTTTTTGTACAAAGGAATATGAGGGATTTATCCCTGCTGTTGCTCAAACACACAAAGGCCTCAGGGTTTCTAGTCTGTAGGGGATGTGTTTCTCTATCTCATCTCCTGCTTAATACAAGCTTAAACCATTAGAGATCTCTGAAGGAACACTAAGAAAGAAGGCATATTCATGCGCATGCAAATGCAATGTTACTGTTCATTAACCTTTTACCTGGAAATTACACAGTAATTATACAGACATGTACACAAACAACTTTTGTATTGGGAATGCTTTAGTTGAAATGTCTTGAATATGACTTTTATTACAAGGCTCTATGCAATTCTTGGTTCTGATTTCAGTTGTTTTATTCAACGCTCAGATATTTCCAAATATTTGCTTTTGCAGACTGCGCAGTTTTAATATTACTGTAATTTTGTTGAACTGTTTGTCTTGTTGCTAGGTGAATTGTTTTGTATGTGTAATTATTATTATTATTTTTTTTTTCTGGAAACATAATTATAAAATGAGTTATAAAATCATTAAAAATAAAATGAATGTTTCATGTCCATATATTTATTTTGCAAATAGCCATAAATTAAACAGCCTGCATTACATTTATTTTCTGCAAATGTGTCTGTTGGTAGCCAACTCTGCAATAACCATTTGCCATGAATATTTAATCTGGTGTAAAAATGCATTATGAAAGTTTAAGTGATAAATTGAGTACTTGCAGTACGCCTGTTCCAATGTCATTCTCTAGGTTAAAATGTGTAAAATGTGTAAAACAGTGAAGTGAACACTCCCCTTGGAATACATCAGAGACATGCCAACAAAAACCCCTGTAGCAAAAGCTTGAGCTCAGCTCTTTCCCATGCCATACCAGCCCCTGGAGATGAAAAATATTCTCATTAAAGTGCCTTCATAATTGGGGAGGAACCTCAGGGTAGAAGATCGGTAGTCCCATGTTGGCCTTATACAGAGGCATCAAAGAGAGAGAAATAGAAAAAAAGGGATGTAATATTGATCTCTGCACTACCACAAACAATACTGAGGAGATGGGAGAACCTACAGAAGGAAAATCATTCACCCGAGTTTTGACAGCACTTGTTTTGCTATGTAACAATGTACTGAGTTAACTTACAATTGTGTTCTAGGTGTTTCTGCGCTGTTATTTCTACAGGGTTTTAGCTAAACCGAAGACAAATATTGTCATGCTGTCAGTGTAGTGCATGTGACCTACTGCCTTCTATGTGTCTCAATGGTAATTTTACTGAAAGCAACCTTTGTCAAAAGCAAGTTGTCCTTCAGCTGTCTTTTTTTCATGGTGGTCTGCTTCACTGTGGCCTTTTCATGTTTCACACAGTGTTTTTATCTAATCAGAGGTTTGTGGAAATGTATTGTGAATGAATAATCTGCAGTGGGATGTGTTGAGGATATATAAGCCAGTTTGACTTTGTAAACTCTCCAGCCCATTTTGCCCATTTAAATTCAGTAAAAGCAAGTGGTGTTTGTTGTGTAACCTTTACTAGACCAGAGAGGCACATGGGATGCAAACACTGGCAACTGAGAGGCAGGCCTTCCAGATAAGAGTACACAGAGTGGAGAAACATTCAAAGATACCCCCATGAGCACTGCTGCTTCTGCAGTATATGCCTGCCAGACTATTTATGGGACAGAGACAACCAGACAGGCTAAGACATAATTTCTTTCTTTCTTTCTTTCTTTCTTTCTTTCAATTATTAAATTATTATAACATTTTAAACATTCTTATTAGCGATGCACCAATAGTGAAAAACTGATAATTCTTAAGATAGAGAAGATTACATTTTTAAACAGTCTTGTAATTCAGGATGCACCTATATTTAAAGTATAGCCACTACTGATAAACCGATAATTATTTTCAGATTATCAGCCGATAACCGATAAACTGCAAATATTGAAATTTTATAAACACACACACACACACACACACACACACATATATATATATATATATATATATATATATATATATATTGTTTCAAATAAAATGTTACTTTAAGCTAATTAAATTTAGATATAAAAATTTTATAATGTACGATATGAAAAATAATTGATATTTATACCTTAATAAAAGAAATTAATAAAAGTGAGCATTTTATAACGGCAAAGCTAATCTAAGTAATCTAAGTAAAAGTAGAGAAAACAATCATGAACGGTTAAAAAAAAAAAAAATTAAAGATAAAAAATAACACTAATCGCTTAGAACGGTTATAGTACCAACATTTAATACTGCCACCAGTATCCCGATAATCTCTCTTATCTCTTAAGAAAATCTTGGGTCTTGTAGATTAACAGTGGTAAATGGATGCTTGTGGTACAAAGTAATATGTAGCTGAATGTATCTTCTGCTATGAACAGCAGAGAGAAAATGCAGCTGAGCCAGAGGTACAGCTGAGCCCTCTAGAGGCAAACAGATGTATGACTGCCACTGTTCCTCAAATCTCAAACCTATCTCTCTGCTCTCATTGGCCGGTTAAAGGGCCACCAAATGTCTAATAACCAGCAAACTATAACCCTTAACCCCCCGCACTACTCCTGGAGGCTACATCATTGCAGAGGAAAGGAAGTAGATTTAATGACCATCTGTAAGAATTATGTGAATTCACCAATCAGAATAGCAATCCAAGCCCTTCTTGAAGGCTCCTGCCATTTGGGCTATAAAAATGATTGGATGTTCATGGCAAATTGACTCACAAATGTGAGTTACCAGTAATAATAGCTACTGAATAAAATATAATGTAATTGCAAGTTATTTATTGCATTGGTTTGAATGTGTAAAGCATGTGTCTGTGTTTTATCTTCATATAAGTCTCATTCTACTGCTGGTGGAAGCAAAGAGAAGTTTGTTTATACTGCAAATATTAGAGCAAAAATATTAGTAAGAAATTCTAGTTGACTGTGGTGATATAAAAAGCATGTGATGAATTGTAATAATTTTAATGTTGTTATCTGCATTGAAGGAAATCAATATTATAGGGCCGTTGGCTGCTTAATGTGAGTATTGTACATTAGGCTTTTCTGTAATGTTCAAATCGAACTGTCTCGATTTAGCCAGCCTTGAAAACCTAGCACTTGGGCTGTGTCATTTTTTCAGCAGAAATATTTCAGTGGTAATTCATAGGGTATGCCAAAACGAACTCCCATCTTGTTTTCTAAATGAGAACATTTCTAGAGGAGCCTGTAAAACATCTATTTTAATCAGACAGGAAACACTTGTTTGCAGTCTCACACAGGTGCTTCGTTATTGTCTCATTAAGTGCCTCACAACAGAAGACACACAGCATGGCTGATTTTTGACTTTTGCCCCATCTTCTGCCCAGCTAAAACACATTAACAGAGACATCTGTTATAACAAATGAGGATGTGGAAGTGAGGGGCATGTTACACGACGGGCACTGTGTCACAGAAATGAAAGAATTGAACCGTGATGTGACTCATAGTCATGTAAAGTCCCTTCACAGGAAATTAGGCCAGGCTGAATGAAAGTGTGCTTTAAAGTCCCTTATGTCTAATTGTTCCAAGCTGTCTATGTCCCCAAACTCTTAAATGATTTATTAGCTGCATTAAATATGTGTTTACCAACAGTATACCTATATGTTCATGCAGAATTTATACATTACCGCTGCTAATTTGTTTTATTTACTAATTTTAGGTCTTTTGGAGTGGGTGGGCACGGATTTGTCTTCCACAGTGGCTGTCTCTGGTGTTTGCTAACATCCGATGGCAGGTGAGTGGAACAGGCTTTTCCTGTCTGCGATCTCAAGAGTCTCTGGCCTTCATATGCAGAAAATAGGACAGATGGATGTTTTAGCTTCCCAGTATAACAGAGCCAGTTGTCTCAGCCCATGTGAAACAGAAACAGAGATGCTCATATCCTGCCAGCCCATGAATGATTGATTAATGTTTCATATGTGCCACGTTTAACAGTTACAAATATAAATCCACCCGAAAATGTTTTCTAATAAGCAGTCTTGATTCGAATCAGAGCCCTGTTTCAAACATTTGCTTTGTTGTGATTACCTCCCATGTGTTGTGCTTGGCACCATGCACTGTTGGCAACAAAACATCCACTGCCAGACGAAAGTGTTGCTACAGTAGTAATAGCTAAAAATGCCAAAAAAAAAAAAAAATAAATAAAAAATGTAATGCACAGTGGAGAAAGTAACAGATTTAAGCAATTTTATTAGGCAGATATGTTATCTCAAACAGTGTTCTTATAGAAATTACATATTATGTTTAGTTATTTGTATATACATTTATTATACGAACATATAAATGTATATATTAGTTTTATATAGCATATACTTATGTATTTTAGGCACCTAATATCATCTTGATTAACTACTATCGCTTGTTCTTCCTGAGTCTCATTCTGTGTGATAATAATGGAAAGTCTGCCACCTAGTGGTGGAACATCAGAAAGAATTTGAAATTGAGTTTAAGCTTCGTTTATGAACCACTTTTAGTACTTAAATTGTTTAAATGCCTTCATAGTATACACTGAATTTGAAGAAGAACTTCCTTCTGCTTCTTGACGTTGTATGTTCTTTAGCTGTGTAAAGATGTAGATCCACATAGTATGTCTGTCTGTCATATTGCCATTGTCCATTTAACCTTGTATTGTTTGACCCATGACATACTGACAAGAACCACAGAGACGATGATGATTACATTTTGTCAGCATTATGATGATTTTAATCTATGTTAGCTTGGCCTGTTAGCTATTATGATTTCACAAAAATCCGTTTATTCATTTTTAATTACATTTTTAATGTCCAATAAACTGATCATTTAAAATTATTATTGGGATACATATACTATACCTGTAACTTGGTTTTTGGTGTGCTTCGGAGAAATAAAGAATGCGCAGATCCTCTACACCTTAATAACGTGGAATAAACCCGGATTAAAGAAATATTGTTAAGCATTCATGTTGGCTACGTAGGGAAAGTTTTGCCAGAGCAACACAAGGTGGCACTGTGACACAGGAAGCAGCCTTATTCTGGATTTTATTTATTTATTTATCTCGGTCTGTCCACTTTGTTTTGAAAGCTAGAAGAGATATAAGAAGACTTTTGCATGTGTGTTTGTGCACCATATTTATTTAATTTGCAAGTAAACTTTAGTTCTTTTAATATAGCATATGAAAGCTATTCAGCTTGTTTTCTTCTTCATCTTCCTGTGCACCATCAGAGATATTGAACTTTTTGCTGTATCCAGCAATTAAAATCACATCTTAATTCTGACAATCTATTGAGTAATAATTTTTCTTGTTTTTAATGACCAAAATGTAATGTTTAGCCATGTCCTCCATTTTGTGTGCAGCCTGTTAAAAGCAATTTAACTGATAATATAAGCACCATTCTGTACCCGTTGAGCTACAGGAATGCTGTCATAGCTTTTTATCATTATAAAAAATGTTCCAGATAACAAGGTTTCAAAAATTAAAAAGCCTACAGAAAATTAATATAAAATACAATTTAGTTTGAACTAAATTAAGCAGTGACTTTTTGTTTCAAACAATTACAAATGCCTTTTGTGCAATATTAATGGAAAGTGCTATCAAAATATGTGTAATTCAAAACTTTTTCTTTATCTCTAAATTGTTTCAAGACATGCAAATCAGAAAACCTTCACCACACATCAAGAAAATAATGTTCATCTCTCTTTTGATTTAATTCAGCATGTGTATCAGAGGTGTGTTGCTGCACAAGGACAAGGCCCCATTCACAGCACATAGCAGATTAACTGTGAAAACAGAGCCACAAATACATCATTTCAAGGCTATTTAAACAGGAGTCACATCTTGAATCAGAGCTGAAACAACACTCACTGATGAGGTCGTCCTCTTAGGTTTTTAAGGGACTGTAAAATAGATTATTTAGATTTTTACAAATAAAGAAAATGGGCAACCAGCCGAGAAGACCTTGATTTAAAGGACTTCTTGAACAGGACATAAATTATAGGAAAGTTTTAGTGATTTCAGGCATAATACTGGTTCTGATTGCCTTCCATTTCTAAAAATGGCATTTAAGTGCATTATATGTGCAGACCTTGCCCTTTAAAAGAACTGCAGCATGGGCTGTGGTACACGTTTTTACCATTTTCTTTTGCCAAAAAACAAACAAACAAATAAACAAAAACCTTAAAAGTTAAAATACCTGCACATCACAGCTGTCTGTAAAGCGTGATCAGTGCTGGTGATTTCAACCGACTGCCCGAGCCCAGCTTAAAAAGATGCTCAGGACAGTTGATGGGCCACTGCTGTGCGTCGTCACGAAAGCTTATCCTTTGCACATGTTTTTAAGCCTTGCCAATTTAAACATTCAAGAGATTTTAAAGCATTCAAACACAAGACGCACTCGCGTGCTGTGTTCGGTGCGCACACAGAAAGCCGCGTCTCAGAGACTGCACAAACACCGAACCAAGATTTCCTTCACGTCCTCCAGCACCTGATTGAACAAATACAAATCGGCAGTTTAAACTTGCAAAAAATACGTGAAAGAGCCCAATTCAGCACCGGCACACACAGAGAGCTGCATCTCACAGCCCTTGAACACCGAATTGAGTTTTGCTCACTGCTCTTTACTGAAATCAAGTGATTACTGCTCTTTACTGAATTACTTTGTAGTTTTAACAAGAATCAATCTATATTTAATTTATACAGTGAGGTTTATGCAATGCTATTTTACATTTAATTATTTGGTTTTTCTACCTGGACACCTAGGCCTACAAAATCTAAACATTGTTTAATTTGAATCTTTGTTCTATTTGTGCTATTTACACGATTCCAAAAAGGGCCCACAGGTACATCCTGCACCGGGGCCCCGCAAACCCCAGCTACAGCCCTGAGCGCATGAGCCATGCTTTAGTTTATCCAAATAAACCTAGGCAAACTAAATAACTGAATTGAGTTTAAAGGTAACAGTATTTTTACTAGAGTGACTGGTGGAACCAGGAGATTACATATTTCACAGGCACTGATATGACAAGCACAATAACAGAGGTGAATACATTTCCATTTATTTGCCAGGTTATTATGTTTGATAAAATGAATCTTTCCAGCAAATAGGCTGTAAGTCAGATGTTGTGTTCAAAGGTGAATTTATGGGTAGGCAGCTGCTCCATTATGGCCGCTGTCAGCTCTCTCTCGCTCTTCCTCCGTCTCTCGCGCTCTAGCGTTATTGCTTTCTCATGTGTCGAAGCTGAATTTCCCCCTTCTGAGCTGCTCATGAAGGCATTAATTGGATGAGGGAACACAAATCAATACCCAGCAATGATCTTGGTCATATATATTAATCAAAGCTAGATTTCTCAGTTCAGACATCTCCACAGGATGATTACAAGTCTGTGGGGGCCCAAAATTCTCGTCTGCGTAATAACAAAAGCATCCAGCTGTCAATGGAAGAAGTCATTTAGAAATGTTAATTATCTAGTAAGGCATGCATCAAGAGCTCCGGTTGCACTTTGGCTCGCTTTCCAATATCTCGGGTGTAATTTCTTTTCCGTATATTTTACCTCATAATCCCATGTTTACTGCCTGCAGCCTTTATTTATAATTCAGATTCTCCCTTCTAAGTTTGCAGATGTCAGAAGCTCGGCAGGGGCTCCCCCTCGCTCGCTTGTGGTCTCTTTTGTTTATGCATCGAGCTCACAAACAAACATTGGTTGGTGGGAGGATAATTTCAACTTTTACCCCCCTCCTTTCAACGCTGCACGTCAAATATTACCCCCCCCCCACACACACACACACCACCACCACCACACACACTTCAGCTAGATGTGAAACGTTGATCGTCTGTGCTTTTCTTAGATTGGCTGATAAAAGTAATGGTTAGTTGGGTTGGACTGAATCAGACTCCTCCCTTTGCTGTTTCCTATCATCTGGATGGCCTTTGAAAACTTGATCCAAACAAAAATGTAATAATTGATGTTTGGTGAAGGCTGTGAAAGTGTGAGCTGCTTGGCTTCGGTTCTAAGTGCCTGGTGAGATTTTTATGGTATGTAAATTTAGGCTGAGTTATTGCCTGGCTGCTCTGAGCCAGGGGTAGCAGTCCAAGGCCTCCCTCTGCTGCTGCTATTATCATTCATTTCCATCACTGGTACAATGGGGGAAATGCTAGGCAAAAAACATTTAGATCAGCTACATTATGTCTGGCCCACTGAAGGACCATTTTCCTTGGTCTGCTCTGTGGGAAGCAAACAGTTTCTACTTTCAGGTTTGCCATCACAGAAATGTGTTGTTTTTAAAATTACATTTAAAATAGAGCATTACTATTTTGACTATATTTTTGATCAAATAAATGCAGTATTAAGTATAAAAGACCTCTTTTTCTTTTTCTTTTAAAAATGTAGTGTATACATTTTTCAATTAAATTAAATACATATTTAAGGTCTTTCAGAATAAACTAAAAATGATTTGGAATGATTTTTAGTGTGAATTCAATTAAACTTCAGGTTTATCTACTGATACTCTAATAGTAATATATACTGTCAACATAAAAAATAAACATTTATCAGATATACAATTATTTAATTTTGCAAACATAGCTTTTATATTTTACTTTGAAAACCGGACCATTTCAGCTGTCTTATGAACTTTGATTTGTTGTGCCATCAGCCATTATGCGAGCAGAACATCCCTGTTCATCTCACAGGTTGTGCTGATTTAGTCTTCTCTGCTCCTTAATGAAAGCACTACATCACACTTTTTCAAGTCCCAGTTTGACACATTCTCCTCCGCTGTGCTTGTTGTGTTCCACCCAAGATGTGCTGGCAGATGCACCGATACAGCTCTGAAATGAGGGAGAGAGCCATCTCCTTCCTTTATTGCCCTGCCATTCTGGCTTCTCCACACGTGGAAGTGAAGCGCACCCATTTCTCTGACTCGGCAGAGCTGACCATTGTCATTTCCCAGAGTTGCGTCCGAAGGGCCATAAAAAGCCTGTGAGGTCTGGGTAATAACCTTCAGAAAGGCTGTGATTGCACTTCCATTCTCCACAGAGACCCGGGGCCATAACCATCAAGACGGACTAGCGAATGGGAGTGAATGGCGATGAAGATGGGGGTTTGTTCCAAGAGGGGAGATTAAAGAATATAGCTAAGGGGTTTATGTGTACGTGTGAATGTTTGTGAGGTCTTAGCTCTATTTAGACCCTGGTGGTGGTACCTGAAGCCATTAGTGACAGTTTCTCTGGGGCTGGGATTAGCCGTCCGGTGTAGAAACTGCTGACAGGTGCAAGGAGAAAGGAAAAGATTGAAAAAACAGAGATATAGAGAGATCTAATCCTAATGGACCGGCACAGACTCTCAACTCTTCTAATATCGTAAGGGAAAGTAAACATTAAATGGGCTATAGCTCCCACCCGGACCAACTAACAGGAGCCACGGCTCCCCAGCACTGATAACTCCTCACCTTGACAGAAGCCAGACACAAGCTCTCCTAAAGGAGTTGCTCTGTGTCACATCTCAAGCACTTTAAAATCAATGAGAGCGGCTAATAGTATTAAAACAGTGCAATAAAGCTTTGTTTTGCCAGCTTGTTAGTTACCCCTAGAGGACAATGAAGGCATACAATATTAAACTACACTGTCATAGATCTAATGCAGAGGGAATTTACTTATTACTATGGCTTCAAGTCATTCCATAAGCCTGGTGATGATGTCTTATATATTTGGCAGTGCACACGTAATGCCTAAAGTTTTCTTCTACAAAAGTTTGCTCAGTCTTAAAAGAGACTGTTGACCTCATGAAGGTTAAACGCTGTAATTTGCAGTCGAATGGTTGTCATTTGGCTGGATATGGCTCATGTAGCTGGTTGGTGTATTATTTTTAGCCTGGGAGAGAAGGCCACTGATCGGTGCTTTATTGTAGTGTGTGACTAAGTGGGTGGGTTGAGACTGCACAGTTAATGGGTTTATAGAATCCATGTACCATGGCCAACGCTCCCCCTGAATGAGTGCATTGGTACCAAAATTGCC
This sequence comes from allo-octoploid hybrid of Carassius auratus x Cyprinus carpio, assembly GCA_024542945.1. Taxonomy (NCBI): domain Eukaryota; kingdom Metazoa; phylum Chordata; class Actinopteri; order Cypriniformes; species allo-octoploid hybrid of Carassius auratus x Cyprinus carpio. The sequence goes on from CM045042.1 coordinate 9,606,027, forward strand.
TGAAAACAAATAAATCAGGGTATTATTTTAGCAGCAATTAAATCAAGTTAAAAATAAATATTGTAATATAAGTAAATTGAATAACTAAAATATTAAAGTAATAAAAATTAAAATGAAATAATTACAATACATGCATATGTAAGATAATATATTTGCATACATTCATATTGAAAGCATATGTACATATGCTAGTGAACAAGTTTTCTGAATTTTATTTTAGTGTGGACAGGGTGCAATTCCAATTCTATCCTCACAGTGGCGCTGTAACATAACAATCAATCTGTTAAACAGATAAAGACCTTGTTTCGTGTGCAATAATATGTATGAATCTCTGTAATTCACTATTTAGTGGCAAGTTACTTCTCCCCAAGTGATAAAAAAAAAAAAGTAATTGTTATTTGACATTAGTCCACTGTTTGTGTTGCCAATATTTCTGGATTTGACAATATGCACTTGGCAATGTACATGAAATCAGCATGGAGTTAATGCACTCCCTGCTGTTATTGTTTTTCCGCAAATATTGAAGCCTGTGAAATAAACTGTGATAATATACTGTCATCTGAATAGATTTCGCGTTACATCGAAAAATTAACACTCATCTTCTCATGAATTGTGGGTTTTCACATTCATTTGGGATAGTGTTATTTTTTCACTCGTGTTTTATAGGTTGCATCACTCACAAAATGGTTTTACAGTGAAAGTTTTTCTCCTTTGTCTTGTAGTGAGACACTTACATTGAATTATACAGACAGAGATCAATGTCATGATCAATAAATTCTCCTATCTGTGACCGGATGGAATAGGTGTGCAAGGGTAGCAGTGTAGGAGGAAAGTCTAAACTCTGTAATGGTCCTGTGATAAATTGTTTTCTACCAGCATTCACACAGCCAGACACCCCTGTCTCCGAAGCCCTCTGGGACACACAATCTGCACAACATATTAACCATGCAAAAATACTATTAAAGGTGCAGTATTTCAGATTGGCACACTTGAATTAATGACTGTTACATACAGTACCACAACAGAGTCAGACTTAGTCTGAGTTTGCTAGAACAATGCCAAGTAGCTACTTGGCTACTGGTTAACATTATGCAATAGCCCACAAAGGAAGGTCATTTCAGAGGAAGAGCAAGTTATTAGAGTCTATTTCTGCACAGTTTTACTCATAAATAAATGAACAGCACTTTTGTAAAATGTTTAAAATCATGTGGTAGAATCCAGTCATAGTGGTCTAATAAAATCTGTTTTATTTTTTATCATGATGGTGAAAAATAATACATTTTGGCCATTTTGAGATCACATAACCAGTGGAATATCACCTTATATGCCATAATTCATATCACAGGTTTAAAATAGAGATATTTTCCACATAACTAGCAGATGCTAACCCTATATTGGTATATTTGTTGTAGTAACACCCCACAAAAACAAAAAGCCCCTGACAGAATTGGTTTTACAAAGCTCATGAGTGTTCTCAGACCACTGGAGCCAAAACGGTAAGAGAAACAGCGAACAATGTAATAGCAGTATCTGCAAATCAATACCTATGGAGATAGTCTATGTTATCAGATTAACTCCCAAGCCATCTGTGGACTACTGAAAGCTAACTTTGTCCAGCTTCCAGGGAAGTTTCATTCACTGCAGTGGATTTATTTAACAGGCATTGTGAATGCAGGAAGCATCATGAATGTAGGTGGGAGGTCACTGGAAGGGCCAGTCAGAGAGAGAGACAGCACTGTTCTAATGGGAAAAGAGTGAAAGAGAGGGGGCGAGAGACCCACAGAGAATAAGAGCGATGGGGAAAGAGCAAGACACTATATCCACTGGGTGCTGGCCTTTCAGGGCAGTGGCTTTGCTTCAGGATTCTGATTTTGCATTGGACATCAAGTGGTGACCCAGCATTAACACTGCACTGGCCAAATAATATGCATTAGAATTGATAAAACATAGTCATGTACAAAAATTGAATTCTGGCTACCAAATGCCTGTTTTTGGTTTAATGATTTCAGCAGCCATTAATTCACCGCACAAAACAAAATGTGGTCAACAACAAAAGATATGGTAAAGGAGTTTTTTCCCCCTAAAATCTGATAAATATTTTATGTTTATATGTGCTTTTTTCCAGTCCTCAAAGCCCTTGGTCGAGCAGCATTTAGAGATATAACAGTCCAACAGCACTTTTTTCCCACATGTTTATCAGACCCTTTAAATGTGTATGTGCTTTAGATCAATATGTGAAAGTGAAAAAAAGTGAAAGTCGTGACATTTGCCAAGTATGATAACCCATACTCAGAACTGGTGCTCTGCATTTAACCCATCCAAGTGCACACACACAGCAGTGAGAAGTGAACACACAACCGGAGCAGTGGGCAGCTATATATCCAGCGCCCGGGGAGCAACTGGGGGTTCTGTGCCTTGCTCAAGGGCACTTCAGCCATGTGTATTGAGGGTGGAAGAGAGAGAAGTTTAAGTATATTTAAAACACTATACCTTGTATTATATTAACTTTGTATCAAATTACTAAAAAAAAGCAAAAAAAAGTTAATGCTAATGTAAGAGTGTTTCTAATAGAGCGTCTATTGGAGTTCTTACTGCCATTATCAGTCTCTCTCTATTTTTTTCCTTTTTTGAAAGTCATGGAGTTTTTCTTTTGTTATTTCAGCAAATGGGAATGCAAAAAATGTATATTTGTGGTAGTTTCTCATTCACTGCTATAAAAGCTGACCCAACTACGACGAATTCCGCTGCTGAGAAACCCAGAAATGTGAATCAGGTCCATGGTTTTACTATAGCTTTGTTTGGAACAATTTTTGTTGACCGAGTAAAAACAGACAAAGTACCTTCAAGCAAGACAACAACATACATAGTTACTTGTAAAACATAAACCACTCCTGAAGATTTCTTCTACTACAATTTTATTTTCTTTGATTAGCAGTCTACCAATTAGAAGACCATTTAGAACATTTGGATGCTCGTAACATGAAATTAAATCAAAATCTTCAGGTACACATTGGAGCACTCTACAGAGCAATTTGACAGAGCCTCATTATCTTGTTATTGCACAAATGAGAGTCGATCACTAATGCAATCAAATATATTCAGTCTGATTAGCAACAGTAATTTCCTGCAAAAGCTTTTAGATCCACTTTCAAATCCTCATTAATAATGAACCCCAGACTAAGGTATGGCAATATGGAGCCATTGTTGGATTACAGAACCTGAGCAGTTCAAAGCGTCTGTAAAAGTCTTTAAAAGCATGCGTGAAAGTGTACTACTTTGGTTAGTTAAGTGTGTAGTACACTGGATTATTCTGAATATAGAGAGAGTTGTTCCTAAGTTCCAGCAGTCTCTGCGCTGTTTTTCCTGTTGATCTTTGACCACTTCTCTTAAACCAAGAGCCCATCTGCCCTTCCTGTTCATGTCTTTCTTTACTGCTTTGAAATCTTTTGAAATTTTGAAGGTGGAAAATTTATTATTGATTTTTTTTTTTTTAAATCTTTATCTCGCCAATGAAAAACTGGTATCACTTTACAATATAATTCCATTTCTAAAACAGATACTCCATTACAATATGAAAATTTTGTTATTATTCACTTACCCCCATGTCGTTCCAAACCCGTAAAAGCTTCGTTCGTCTTCGGAACACAATTTAAGATATTTTGGATGAAAACAGGGAGGCTTGAGACTGTCCCACAGACTGCCAAATAAATAACAGTGTCAAGGTCCAGGAAAGAAAAGCATCGTCAGAATAGTCCATCTGCCATCAGTGATTCAACCATAACGTTATGAAGTGACGAGAACACTTTTTGTACACAAAGAAAACAAAAATAATAACTTTATTCAACAATTCCTCTCCTCTGTGTCTCTCCAAATCAGCGTAGCGCCATTTTGACAAATCTGAGCAGTACGCAGGCGGCGTACACTCTTCTGTGTCAGCAGTTCTGCGCTGATGCACTGTTTTCATTCAAACCAAAGTGTAAATACACGTAAAAAACGTATCCTTGTGGCAAATTGTAACAAATGTGTTGCTCATTATAGTTCATGTTAGTTAATGCATTAACCTTATTGCAAAGAGTTACAGAAAATTATAAATAAACATTTTATATCTTTTGACTTCTGTTCCTGCTTTATGAAACCTTGGGAAGTTCTCTTTTTTGTGTTTTTTATTCAAGATACAGTATACCCATTTCTCTGCATTACATTTGCCAAAAAGTAATTTTTCTCATACATATAGTATTCTTGTTTAGACCTTAGGTATATTTTCTGTGTGTAATTTACCTCATATGGATGCATAGAGTGGGTCAACTAGACACACGGTAGTATAGTAAATATTTACACATATCTGCTCTCTGAAATCAATAGCAGGAAACTGCTGTAGAAAAAAAAATCCAGCTGTTTCCTGTTGTGTTGTAAACATATTTAAACTGTGCAAACCATATGGTTGTCAACGTGTTTATCATTATATTACAGTAAGTGATGTGTATGATTTGCCTCAGATCATATCTTCACTCCTATAATCACTGGCTGTCTAGCAGACCTTTTTATTTAAAAAAAAATAAATAAAAAAATAAAACTTCTATACATTGTCAGAAACAATGCTTTCAGATATCAAAGCAGTAGAGAACTTAATGGGTCTTTCTGAAACATTTATCACACCATGGGAGCTGTGTCTTTCATTTAGGACATGAGTTTTCTGATTTGAACTGATGTCAATCTAAGGTCTTCGTCCCTCTGTGATCATGATCAGACGTATGAGATGAAACTCACTCATTCTTATTCTGTCCTTATGTATCCTTTGAGATGCACTCTGTCATCCATCCATCCATCCATCCAAGCAATCCTATCAAAAAATCAGACTGTTCAAGTTCAAGCTCATTTTTATCTCTGTGCATTTAACACCAATCCTCTATTAGCATGGCAATATAGTTAAAAGATTGTGTTGATTATTTTGCATGCATAGAGAGAATGTAGAGACAATATATTCATGGAAATCTGAAACAATTTGCTTTTGTCTGTCTTTGAGACAAAAGCCTTCAATAATCCACTTGGGCCCGTTCTTCAACACAACGCTGTGGCAATACAGTGTGAACTATGAGGAGTGCATGGAGCATGTATTTCTGGAGAATGTCCATAAATGAAAACCATCCTCTAGTGTAACAGAAACTTTCTTAGCAACAATTATACAGACCCTAAATTTGCATTTTAATTAAAGCTTTTTGACTGCAATCATGTCAAGCATTACGTGATTTCTAATTAAGAGGTGCACTGGTGCAGTTTTTGCCCAGGAAAATACATTTTGAGTAGTTTTCTCAGTTCTACTTGTACATAAATGCAGCAATGTGGCGTTTCCTCTGTAAGCTCCTCACAAAACAGAGAATAATGACTTCCATACCAAGCATGGTGAGATTTCACAAATTAAAACAACAGCTGAGGCCTTTTCCCTGCACACCGTCTCATTGCTTGATGCACCGGAATTATAAATTCCCACATAAGTCCTATTTGCACACTTTTCTTCTGTGACAAAATATAATAATTGTGTGAGGTGTGACTGTGTAGCCTGCTAAACTTTGTTGCTTTTAATTCATTTTAAGACAGGGTGTCCTGCTGAAACTAAACAACAACCTAAACAATATGGTCAGTTTAAAATATAGCCAGGATACAGTTTTCGGATGACAGTTGTTTTCTGTTTTGTGATTTATGCAACATGGGAGGAAACTCAGCTCCCTAAGAGGAGTGTCCCAGTTAAGTTCTCCAAGGAACTATATTTTAACCATGTGTGGTGTGTAAACAACATACTGTAACACAAACATGATGCCCACAAACACTTGCAATACTCCCAAATCCTTGTCACCAGGTGATTAAGTTTGTCTTTCTTAAACATAAAACCTATTCCCAAAGCTCAAGAGGTGTTGTTTTCAGTAATTGTGGATGGTGCCATCAGCGTGAGATTATGTAACACTTCTCTAAGAGGAGTTTCCTTTTTTAAGTACAATAATAAGTCTATATTTAGGCATGTGGACTAGCAAAGCAAAGAAATGTCATCTTAACCACATGAAGGAATCATGTAATTCAATGAATTATAGCATATTTGTTGTAATAATCCTTATTGCCAGTAGAAAAAGTAGATTCATTTACAGTTTAGCGCTTAGCTGTAAATGGAAATTTGCTGTTCGAATCTCTCTTCACTGTCATGTGTACACACTGCTCAAGGAAAAGTGGCCTAGAGGAGAATCCTAAAGTAGCCAGCTACCATGGCAACCTGTAGGCCTGATTCTTGCTGAGGTAAAGCACATAAGTATCTGTGGGCAGTTGATTACGACCTTATAAGGCGTTTCTGAAAGCTGATATTGTTGAGTCATACGTGAGACGGCACATGCTTGCAGTTCATACCTACAAGAAATGAACTGATATGAGTAAGTTAGCCTGTGAATGAGAGGCATAATATACAGTATGTGACCCTGGACCACAAAACCAGTATTAAGTCGCTGGGGTATATTTGTAGCAATAGCCAAAAAAACATTGTATGGGTCAAAATTATCGATTTTTCTTTTATATTAAGTAAAGATCATGTTCCATGAAGATATTTTGTAAATTTCCTACCGTAAATATATCAAAACTTAACTTGATTAGTAATATGCATTGCTAAGAACTTCATTTGGACAAATTTAAAGGTTAATTTTTCAGTATTTTGATTTTTTTGCACCCTCAGATTCCAGATATTCAATTTGTATCTCGGCCAAATATTGTCCTATCATAACAAACCATACATCAATGGAAAGCTTATTTATTCAGCTTTCAGATTCTGTATAAATCTCAATTTCGAAAAATTGACACTTAAGTCTGGTTTTGTGATCCAGGGTCACAAACACACAGACACACACACACGCACGCACGCACATGCATATACATACATACATACATACATACATACACATAAAATATATCCTCTACAGTGCTCATGATTAATATTTCTCTTTTTTTCAACGCAGGCTTTTCAGGTGGATTCTAGAATGGTGCTATATGGACCCAGGTAGGTAAGTATTAGATAAAATGAAAACCAGTAAACAACAAAAACCTGTGTTTTATGCCAGTCATGTTTACAATAAAAGGGAAGTTCACCCAAAAATGAACACTCTGTCATCATTTATTCTCCCTCATGTTTGTTCAAACCTGTATGACTTTCTTTCTTGTAAAATAAAGAAGAAAATTCTGAGGAATTTTTCAAATGTATTTTGAGAAGCTATATTTTGAGCAACGTTTCAAATGTCATGATGTGTTCTGAAACAACATTGAACCACAGGATTTTTTGATGAATAGTAACTTCTTTCCCAGTATGAGTAATTTTTGCCCTTTCTTACCCAGTATGAGTGAGTTACTTTGGTGATTAACATTGTAAACGGCTGTCCATTTGTGGTGCTTAATGAACAAATGGCCACATATTAACACTCCCAAAACTTTGTCAACTCCACGCCTGTTTTTGCAAACATAAAACTAATTCCCACGGCTCAGGCATTATTGTTTCAGCAGTTATTAATAGTACCTTCAGCAATTGCATCGACAAGTTATTTGTGAAAGAGCACCTAACTTCTCTAAATTTATTGACCCACCTCCAATCTCTCTGTGCTTAGAAAATTGTCTCTTCTCAGTGCTGAATACGTTATGACAAATGGAGCCATTTACCTTGAAGTGAAGGGTTAAGTGTTTCTGAGGCATCTCCTTGGAAAGGTGGAAGACTGAAAAAGTTTGAAAAGTCTGCTCACTGCAAATGTTGCAAGAGGTCTAGGTTCTTTCAGAAAGCCGGCCGTTAGAGTCAATGGGTCTTCTATAAGGTATGGAAAGGTAATAAATAATGGAGCACCATATTTCTTTTTATCTTCCAAGTCTAAACACTAAGCTTACAACAAGGCCTGAAGCAGCTGAACATGTCTTCAGCCCTAAAAGCAGTGCAGCTTCTAATGCTGGATGGCAGCCAGTGGACGGCCAGAAGTTTCTAGCACTCTATTTGTTGTATGCTAGCTGGAAAACTTTCAGGAACATTACATGAACAAACACAGACAACCAAAAACTGCAGCGATCAAACTATTGATTGTGTATTGTGTATTGAAGTCCACTGGCAAGGTGTTTCCTTATTTTGGTTAGGAATTATGTTTTCAAAAACACTGAAAGATTTTGAGTCTCTGTTCTAGTACTTTCTAGCACTCAGTAATGTGAGAAACAGGTCCAGATCAATACAGTTCACACACCACTCAATACAGAAGGTTATCTTCACACTTCAGTAATCAGAGTAGACATTCATATGATTATAAGTCACAAGTCGGGTTTACTGTTCATCTTTTGTAAATGGAAATTCATTGTCTTGCCGTGTGACACTATGAATCACTCATCAGGGCCTAGTGAATAGGAATAAGCACTGAAAGCAACAGCCTCATATGGGCAGTACTGAGTTAAATGGCAAAAGCAAACCATGGGAAATTGCTGTTCATAATGGAAAAGGGGCCCTGGTATCTAATTATAGACCTGGCATGAGGATGCTGCATGCATAAACCACTCATGTTAACAAATAGAGCAGAATATATCTCTTAACACCATGGATCTCTGTAACACAGCTTGATTACATTTTATACAGTAAATCCTCTGTATAATGAAGAAATGCTTTTGGTAGATGTTTGAGCCCTCTTTTTCTGTAAAATATGTTTCAAATTATTGTATTTTATTTTAGAATTTTATTAAAAGCATAATGATTGATTTTGAAGAACAACTGAAGAAGTTCAGCTGAAGAAGAAGTGGCATAGTGTTGGCAGGTGCCGCAGATGATAACCAGTCTGTCCAGTTTATGTCTGTTGTGGTTAACGCCCTGCAACCGCACTGTGAAATACTGGGAAAAAATAATAATTGAAAATGAAAAAATATTTTTTTTTTAAAGCAAATAAACTTATAAAATTTACATTGTTTAAATCAAGCAAAATTTCTAAAATCTACATTTAACATATATGCTGTGTTTATGTATAGCTATATGACAAGCTGAACAAGCACATTTTCAGTGGGTTAGCTGGTTCAGTCCCAACACCTACCAGGATTATGAAGATGAAACAAGGGTGGACATTTCAGCAAGACAATGATCCCAAAGACAGCCAAGGAAAATCTTGAATGGTTTCAGAGAAAAAAAGTAAAGCTGCTAGAATGGCCCAGCCAATCACCTGACTGGAATCCAATAGAAAATAAGAACTAAAGATCAGAGTTCATAGAAGAGGCACACAGAACCTTCAGGATTTGAAGACTGTTTGTGTGGAAGAATGGGCCAAAATCACACCTGAGCAATGTATGCGACTAGTTTCTCCATACAGGAGGCGCCTTTACCAACAAAGGCTTTTGTATGAAGTATTTAATACATTTCAGTAGTTCAGTACTTTTCCCCTGGGCCATTCCATTTTATTACACATAACTTAATTTCTGAACTTATTTGTTTTGTTCTCTTTGTATGTATGGATTACTTGGGTTGTTATTGATATCTGGTGAAAATTTAATGTCAACAGCACTTAGAAGAATATTTACTTAGAAAAATGGTAACATGTTCAATACTTATTTTACCTGCTGTATAATGTGTTTGAATGCATTTCTCATTGCATTATACTCTTTAAGTAATTGTCATGACCTCATCATTTATTGCACATAATGTATCTAATGCAAGACCCAGAGTATCTGAAAGGCAGTTAATGTGGCGTTCCCCGTCTGGGAGATTAAAGATAAAGTGAGTGGCTGAAATAAAAGCACACCCTTCAAAGTTCTTCCCATACTGTGAGCTGTGTGAAGTTTATGCTCCCTGCTGTTGCTCCTGACCTCTCATTCTCTTTGCTTCATTAGACTCTTTTTGTGACCAAATAAACTTTGACCGGTTTGTTTTTTCATCTTTAGTGCTATACTGTTTAGGTGAGAGCTAAAGTGATTTTGACACACACATCCCACTGTGACTTTGTTTTTGCATAGTGCCTCTTCAACACAACATTTGCCCTCTTATTATTGCATTATGTGTAATTTCTATACTAGAGGACAACAACTGTGAAAGCAACTGGAAAGCTGTGACACCATGCTATATAACGTGGTGTGAGAACAAGAGCGAGAGAGTAAGAAGTGTCTGTCATTAAAAAAGCCTCAATGACCTTTGGCTTTTTCTTAATGGCACGAGGCCATTTAGTAAACACAACACAAATGCACAATGAAAATGTTTCAGATTTCATTTTTATTTTATTGTTTGGTAGATTGTGGGTAGTAATATCTGTATTAAAGCAATTAAAACTGAATTGAAATTGACTGTGTAGTAACTACACACAAAACTACATGTGGTATGTATTGTATAAATTAAGTATGAATTCTTGTTGGTGAATTACAGCATCTCTTTCCAAGTTATGTGTAATATGCACAAATGTGTTGTTGGACAAAACTGAAGTTGATAAGCACATGGATTTACACATAATGTACTTCTGTGATTGGTCTATTAGAGTTCTTATGTACAGAAATGGAGAGCATGATTACTATGCAGTTATTGTTTTGTTTTATGTTGGGTGTGCAATATATATATATATATATATATATATATATATATATATATATATATATATATATATATATATATATATATATATATATATATATATATATGCAAATTAGATAAATACATTTCCAGTTATATATAATGTCAGTTTAATAATGTGAGACATTATTAAAATAAATATAAAATCTAGAAAACATAATATAAAAATTATATACTTTCCAGAAAAAAAAAGTACATTACAATTTTTATAACACCTTCTACGATTATATCTACTTTACACGAATACACTGATTAGCGCTGCTATGCAAATAATATTGACTTTCCGCTGGTTGAAGCCTATCCATATACACAGCAGTCAGCTCTTCAGTATAGCCAGAGAATGTCTAATAAAGCAGGCAGCCTGGAGAAATCCCGCCTTCCAAGTCCAGATGTACCACTAATCTGACCAATCAGTGCTAAAATCTGTCAACCACGTGACTATTCGCGAGCATTGAGAAGCGTCCATAGGCGGGGACAATAGTGGGCCTGGCTCGTGCGTTTGGTTGTGTAGGTAAGCCTTGGATGAGATTTTGTGAGTTTTCTATATTATTACTTGAGTATTTGGTTATTTAATATGAATTCGCTATGTCCATGTAAGCAGACTTGGCGTTTAGAGCCAATGTCTTTATTGTACACTTTTTCTTTAAGCCACATAGCGCTGGAATAACAGTTTCCTGTGTAAAAGTAACCGCCTGGATAGCAGCGGTCATTTCTTCTTTGAATAAAATCAGTTATGTGTTCATTTTATAAACAGTCGTGCTATTTTGTATAAAACTCACAGATGTCCTTTGACTTTTTACAAGACTCGGAAATATCTTTATATTTCAATAGACGTGCTATGCAAGTGCTTGAGTGTGTAATTCCGTTAATTTATTAAAAGCATTGTTAAATTGACGCTACTAAATAACAAAAGTGTGCTTGATTAAAATGCTATAATGATGTATTAAAGTCGACAAAAGTTCACAAGCTCTTAAGTAACAGTGTATATATATATAGCTTTATATTTTTTATTCTAGCTATTCCATGTAACGTTACTTCCATATATTTGACATTACTAAACACTTTGGAAATGTAATTTATAACACGTTGGTTTGTTTTCTCCCTCCTCAGACTGTTAGTAGCTGTTTTGGACTGGACTGAATCTCACCACACCTTATTTTTTGGACAGCTCCATACACAGATGCTACATCATATTCCACTGGATATGTGCATGGAATAGTTTAGGATCCAACTGAGTTTTGTTTCTTTCTTCATGGATGGCATGGCTTTTGAAGAAATGTGATTTTTGATAGGTGTTTGCAAGCTCGTGGGAAATACTAAGCAAAGTTACTGTTCAAGTGAAGTTTCATTCCAAAGATGGATCAGCAGGCAGCTGGAGGGGAGGACCCAAATAAACCCTCCAAAAAGAAATCCAGTGAGGATGAGAGCAAAAACAAAAAACTGGTATGTATTATATTTTCAGGAGTCAATTTGTTGTTGTTATTTTTTAGTTATGCAAAACTAATTATGATATTTTACAGCAACATGGGTGTCGCATGTGTTTGTAAATGGGGGGGATCATAGGAAACCCTGGGGACAGGCTAAAATACATTCTCATGGAAAAAGAAAGTAAAATTAACCTGCATTTTTGCCTATAAGAACACATAGTAGAAGCTGGTTTCAGCTTGTTATTGTTAAAGGCATTGTTTAGACTTGTTCATGAGGGACACAAAAGGCCCCCTTTTTGTGCAGTGACCCTGTCAGAATTTTTTTCTGGGCTTTTCTACCTCTGGTGTCCATCCAGATAACTTTAGTGGTGAAGAAAATTTGACCATTTTTGTTATATCGATCTACAAAGTTTCTCTCAAACCTGGAGTATGTTTTCACTGCAAAGATTGACCAGCTCAGTCAGCACTCTCTGGTGGAGCTGTTGAACCTATCAATGTATTACTTCACAGGACCCTGAACCTTGTGATAATGTGCTTTCAAAACACTCTGTGAGTGTCAGTGGGGTCTGGAGTAGTGTTTGTGATAGTGCTGAACCTTTATGGACGGTTACGCTTATCTCAGAGGCTTAGTAGTGAAACTAGAACTCTTTGTTTCGGTTCTTGGTCACTGCCTTTTTGAAAGTTTTATAACGTTGTGGAAGGTTTGCTGACTTACTGATCTCAGGGCGAAGAAGGGCCATGTGATATGTGAAGTTATTTGTCTGTTGTGTCCAGTATCAAGCTTATCAGTGGCGTCTTGTGATTATTAAGAAATACAATGTCTAACCAAAGGCGTCAGTTGTAACGGAACAGTCTGTTGGTTAGTAAATGCGTATTAGGTATTTGTCAACTGTATGATACAGATCCAAGTATTTTAGTATTCGTATGTCATACCTGTGGGGAACTGATTACTTCATCACTGTTGCACAGCGTTCTCATATTTCATATGGCGCTTTTAATGACCAGGGATTTGTTTGCTTTGACTTCTAAATATGTAATGCTGGTTATTGGATGTAGGACTGTCTATTTTAAGGTGCCTCCTCATGCATGTATTAATTACTTTACAAGACTGCCCTGCTTCCTAAAAGTTGTGGCCTTGCCTGTAGACTTAACAAACCTGTCTGAAGATCATTTAGTCACTTTGTTAAGTCTCGGACAGAGCTTAACGTCACAGCAGGGTTCCAGATCAAGCGAGGTGAATGAGTGTCTTAAGACTGTGTAATCCATATATGCATTGTAACTTTGCTTAACAGCTTGTCTTCAGTCAAATGTACGTGTCCTGTACCAGCTTCGTAATGACAGCGCTCCTTTGGGAGCTGCAGGAATCCATCCGTTTATGAGCTCTATTTGCTTTGAGGAATGTAAACCTTTAGAAGCCAGATGGAGAGTTTCTGATAGCCATATTTGTAGCTGTAGTTGAACAGAGCCCTGAAAGTAGTGTGGTAGACATACTACAACTAACTTTTTGTGTCCCAGGCTGCCTCAGATTATGAGAAATATGGGCATTTTGTTATAGTTGTTTATGATTAGTTAGTGTTTAGGTCCTCTTATTCCCTCGGAATGGCTTGGAAGTTTACATGAGTGGAGTGGGTGTGGCTTGTGAAGTTGAAAACACTCCACATTTTGTCTGCCAGTATAGTGGTTCTCTTCCAGGGGGCCACAGGACTGCTAGGGGGGTCTCAGCACATTTCCAGGTGTTCTGCAAGATTCAAAACTAAAAAGTGTTTGTTTAAAACAGCAAGTCAACAACAGTCTTTACTTAAGAACTGCACTCCCACAGTCTTGGAAATTTTGATTTCTAGTCCAGGGGAAATCATAGAAATTTCTGTATTTTAATAATCACTATTGTATAAAAGGTTTTTTTTTTTTTTTTTTTTTTTTTGAAAAGTCTCTTATGATTACCAAGACTGCATTTGATCAGAGAGTACAGTAACAACAGTAATATTATGAAATAAAATGTACAATAGCTATATTCTATTTTATTATTTTCAATTTGTATTTATTCATGTGATGATACATCTTCATATAATCATTCTAATATGATGATTTGGTGCTCAATAAATATTATTATTTTTTTTTTTTTTTTATAAATGTTGAAAACAGTTAGGCCTAATTGTTTTGCTTTTTTCCTGGATTCTTTCAGAAGAACAGCATTTATTTGAAATAGATTTTTTGTAACAATTTAAAAGTCTTTACTGTCACTTTTGATTAATATTAATGCATACTTGGGGAATAAAAGTATTAATTTCTTTCCAAAAAATAATCATACTGACGCCAAACTTTTGAACAGTAGTGTAAATGTTATGTTAGTTACATTGATCTTTATAAGCTCTAAGAAGTAATGGGTAGAAATCACTGAGAAATTACTATTTGTGAAAAGACAAATACTTTAAAAATATATCTTGTAATCACAAACAATTGGAGAAAATATGTAAATTTATTATTCGTAAAAAAGTGTGAACCCTGATGAGCATTTAATCCTTGTAAGATATGTAATGACAGACTCTAATTATTTACATTTTTTAATAATCTTTTATTTAATCATTTTAATATATTGTCACTATTGGTTGCAAACAAACAGCTTTGTCACAGCAGAAGTACCAGAAATATTGAGGACCCCTTGTCAAACAGGTAAAAAAATAAACACTAGTCAAGGACCAGGGTTTCTGTAAGATCAAATTTAAGACTTTTTAAGACCTGCACAAATAAAATGAATACCATATGAGTGAGGTAGCAAAATGTCTATGGTAACATAACCTATTAAACCGTAAAATGACCATAAAAAGCATTATTTACAGTTCAGATGCAGGTTTTCACAAAAACAAAGTCTTTTAAACTGATAAACTTCACATTTTAGCCTTGAGATTGTGCTTTGGGATGAGTCAAACGTATCAATTATATGAATTTAAACAATTATCAATCAATTGTTATGTTAATTAAATAGCCTAACATATATCTTAATGTCTTAATTGTTTAGATTTGTATTTTGTATTAGCTTCTTGTCAATCATTTGGTTGACATTTACAACAGCGTTTTTGCTGCGTAAAAATATGATCGATTTTCGCTTTAGTCTAAACAAAAACAGCAGATGGGCTTATTGAAAATTCACTCATTCTTTGCCAGCAAGTGGCATTTTTGGAACATCAGAAATATAGCATTTCCTTGGGGATGGCAGTACATGAAGGAGTGCAGCACCTGACTCTGACACTTGCATTGCTCATATTTATTCAATGAAATCATAACATTTTGAAGTTTAATTGTCACGTTGAGCTATATCGCAATTCTTGTCTTTCCAATCCATCCCCAAATTTAAGACATCCTGGAATCATAATTAAGACTTTTAAATAACTAAATGTAAGACTTTTTAAGGATCTGCAGAAACCCTGCTAGAGGATGTTGAGGTGTCCACACACACACACACACACACACACACACACACACACACACGCACACACTCTAAGGCCTTAACACTGATGTCACTTTCTCTTACTCTTACTCTGATCTCACTGTTGCCCACCCAGTGGCTGATTTGGGCCCCGTCCACACGGAGACGCGTTTCTGTGAATACTAGTGGTGGGAGAAAAGCTCGATGCATCGATGCATCGCGATTCGTTATCTAACGATCCAGAATCGATTCTCAAAAATTCTGAATCGATTCTGTGTTCAATTCAAATGCGAGCGCTGTCAAGACTCACGTGACCAAACAAAAAAGACGTTGATGGACGACCGTTCATATGCTGGTGAATTAGCTTCGTTTAAAATAAAATGGACAAACTACGACCTGCACCATCTCATTTAAAATCGGATGTGTGGCAACATTTTGGATTTTCTGAAGACACCGAAGGTGTCGTTGATAAAAGCCATACTGTGTGCAAAGTCTGTAGCGCCAAATTCAAATATTTCGGCAACACGACTAACATGAAGAAACATATTACGCGGTTCCACTCAGAGCTGGAGAAACAGCATTCTCTTCCAATCACGAACACTCCCGGTTACATTCAAAGGACCCTGGATCAAGTAGCAAAGCTTCCACCGAATTCTGAAAAGGCAAAACGAATTACCCGATCAGTGGCGGGTTTTATTGCCAAAGATCTGCGCCCGTACTCCGTTGTGGAAAACCAAGGATTTCGCACGATGTTACAGGTACTTGAGCCACGATACACTTTGCCCTCGCGTCGTTATTTTAGTGAGACGGCTGTCCCCGCACTCTACAGTGAGTGTAAAGATCACATCTTAGAATCCCTAAGTAATACGGACAGAGTGGCAATAACATGCGATGCATGGACATCAATTACAACAGAATCGTATGTCACTATTACGGCACACTACATTACAGATGAGTGGAAGCTTGCAGCTTGTGTTCTGCAAACGCGTGCTATGAGCGAAAGTCACACAGGTAATAATTAATTAAGAATCGTTTTGGGAATCGGATCGTTCCTCCCAGAATCGGAATCGGATCGAATCGTTAAGTGCCTTAAGATTCCCACCTCTAGTGAATACGCACAAATTTTTTATCGGATAGGCGTTTCGCCCACACGGATCCGGCGTTTTCGTAAGGTGAAACCGCTATTTTTTGAAACCGGGTCCCAAAGTGGATAAATCTGAAAACGCCGCCTTAGCATTTTCGTCTGGATGGCTAATCCGTATATTTTCTGAAACGATGACGTCATCAGCCCACGTCTCCCCCCAGTCAGACACCTCTACGTCACGTAACAGCAACAAAAACATGAACAAACACTGAACGATTGTCTTTTTATTAACATTAACACAGATTAATAAATGTATTGTTCCATGTTCGTTTGTGTACCACGCGCAAGGTTTATGAGCATAGTCCAAAAGTCTTCTTCTCCGTTTTTAGTGTATCTCTGTGGCAGAATTACAGCGCCACATACTGGTCTGGCATGTATACTACATCATTTAGCGGTTTCGTGTGGACGCGGATATTTCTTGAGACGAGGAAAAAAAAGATCGGATTGGGGTAAGCTCCGTCTCCGTGTGGACGGGGCCTTGGTGTCAGTCATGTTCTCTGTTGCCTAACTTATCTGCGTACATGAGAAGTCAAAAACTTCTGCTGTTGCACAATAGCTTTTGGCAAAATTGAGGAAGTCATCCACCAGAAGGGTGGTCAAGTTTAAACTCATCCAGTCTTTTTATCTTTCTTTCAGCAACAATACAGTGTTTAGCATCTATTATGGTAGAAGGGAGGGAATGCATTTGTTTGTTGAGTAGATGTACAACAGTGATATTGACTTATTTGTTTGTAGTTTATTTTATGATTTCATTGGAAAGTAGAGTATTTGTTAGAGATAGAAAATGGAGTGCACATCTATCACAGCTTGAAGTGGGGTGGCACTTCATGACTGGAGGGCAGGATAATACTTCATTTTACAAAGTTTTTAATGACTGGTAAGAGGGGATTTAGAGTGAAGTAACCTTATATGGCTTGATGCTGCTGTTTTCAGTAAATGTTAAGAGCTATCACAGAAGTTTAGCAATGTTTGTGAAAAGTGGTTCAAATCAATTTATGCACTGTATATTATTTTTTTTTAAAACAAAACATGTTGTGGCTTGTTAAATAAGAATGATGCGTTGCAAATATTTAAGCAGTGACCTAAAGTCACACTTACAGTAAGTTGCCACAAAGCATTTTCATTCATCGTCATTGGGAGTTGGTGAATTGAGTGTCAGCTTTTGTTTGTGACAGAATGTAGGTGTGTCTATCAACTTAACGAAGTTGAGTGGTTTTGCTGTTTCATGTGATCTGTCTGGATATAATAAAAATGGTGCATGGAAAATTATTATAGAAATTATCAGAAGTATAAGTGAGTTTGAGTCATGTCTCATCTTGCTTATACTATGATGCATATGCACTGCTGTAATTTATAAACAAACAGTTTCACCTGCATAATAGCAGTAGGGCAATTTATTTTGTTTTATATCAAACTTCACAGATTACAGAGTGGTACGGTTATGGTGTTTATTTGCTTTTTGTTCATGTTTTTAGCAAAGTGTACGCCTATAGCAACCCACAGATCTGTTGAACTCATTGTGAACTATATAGCTTAACTGTGGGGGGTAGGCACAATTTATGGACAACTTATGTGTTGTCAATAGATTCCAGCATTGAATATGTAAGTTTGTTTGAATGAAAGCCATCACTGGTTTTATGATAAATCTGTCTTGAGCTGGATTAGAGGAAGGTTATAACCCCAGGAGCAAGCTGAGCGTTATCACAGAGCGTTAGATTTCTATAGTGCAAGGGGGCTAATCTTTACAGTCAGCCTCAGAATCAGACCCAAGGGGAAAGAGACAGGAAGCGAGAATGGGGGACTAAGAATGCAGCATTTACAACTTTCAGATTGGGAATGACATCATGGATCCTCAGTTTGATCCGCAGCTTCTGTTTATGGTACAAATAAAGACAAACACAGTTTTGGCACTTCTGTTCAATTTTCTTATGTGATGTTGACAGTCTAAAGTTTGCTGCTCTGTTAGTCTGTTCTTTTTTTGCACCCAACTTGCAGTGTAAAATAATGTGAGTTTTGCATTTATGGAATGAATGTCTTTACTAGTCTTTTAGCTGGGTCTTAGCCTACCGGATGAAGTCATGTAAGCGGAATTCTTGTTTCCTCAAAAGGCATTCCTGAGCACATACTGAATGGAAGTTTACCTCCATTAAGTTCCATTGCAAATGAATGAAACTCCTGAAATAGAATGTAAGCCTGGCTGCTGTTATGTAACGGACCATAACGGAGTGCAGATTAGTGCAGGCGATCGGTACAGCATGTCCTCATGTAGTCATGCTGTAAGTGACTAAAGTAGAATACACTGTGTTTGTTGTGAAAGCCAGTGTCCCTGAAAAGCGATTATCTACCTGTTTTAATAAAGGAACTGGAGAAATGGATGAGAGGTGGTGTGGAGGCCTTTGCTGTCCAGCATTATTCAAAGCAGAGGTGTGAATGGCCAGATTAAATGTGGGAAACAGACTTGAATCATTCCTCAGGACTGCTGTGAGCTGTTTTGTTCACATGAATAAATGTAAAAATCAGTGGTGTGCTGAGTGTTTCTCACTCCTAATAACTCTTCAGTGGATCATAGTTTTGATCATCTTGGGTGTGTTGTAGAAGTACATGTTTAAATAACCTGTGCTTTTTTCTCATGGGAAAAAAAGTCAACTGAGGCAGCTGTACTTAGTAACCCTAGAACAAATGTAACCTCACTTTTGGGCTTTTGGCCAGTTCTCCCAAACCACGTTAAAAACATTGACTAGTGTTTGTTTGGCCGTGACTTGTCAGGGTTGTTTAAATGCATCATTATTGATCATAATGACGATCTGTATGTGTACAGAATGAAACGAATGTTAGATTTGGCTATAAGAACTTGATACTTGCGCACTTTTATTCCCATGATGTTAACCTATTATACTGTTACTAATTCAGTTATTTTGTAGTAGTATGGGATATTTTGTATATTAGTAGGCAAGTAATGGTCATCTTAAATGTTGTCTGCCAGCATACTTCACTGAAGTTCACTGAAGTAGATCTGTTTTTGTGGCTGACACAGATGAATGGTAATAAGTTAAACACAGTGTCAAATATAGCAGTTGTGGGTGGAACATCAACTTAATATTTTTAACCACCGTACAACGCATTGTGGTTATGTGTCTTTGCAGGTCTGAATGATTGCACTTGTGAAACTTTTGAGGTTTGCATTGTACATGCACTTATATACACTGGGGTTCAAAAGTATGAGACTATCTATTATTATTATTATTTTTTTTTTTTAGAATTTACAAATTATATTATCTGCATTATTTGAGTGAAAAATTTAATAGAAACATATCTTAGTATTTGGTTAGTTTCTCTTTTGATTCATTGGTTCATTTGATTCATTTTATTTAATCTACTTGATGGTCTTGTAATCAAAATCTGAAATATTTATTATAAATGTTATGAGAAATTGTCGTAACATTTCTTTGAAATCCCAAATCTTTATTTTCGGTTTTAAATTAGAATTCCAGTCATTTTAATGTAATCTCAGACTTTTGGACCCTAGGGTAAATGGTTTGAGTTGGCATTTGTAGCTGGCCATTTTAGACTCAAAGAGGGTGTTGGGGATCTCAGAGAAATTAACAGGAAGTGGAGCACATGTTGAGTGTCTGGGGCTCACAGGAAGTGAGCAAGGAAATGCTTTAGTTACATTGGGGGAAGCACAGCCTGATCATTCTGACATCACCCTGTCTTCACCCAACACTCTCTTCACAATGCTCACATTGTTACATGACACGAGGCAGCCATATCAGTTGAATTGGAGCTCAGAATACCTAATGTTGTCATTTAGGAGGGGTTCTCTCTCTTGAATCAATCACATGAGATGGCTGTCCAAAGAAAGCTGTTCACAGCACCATATCTCTGCATGTTTCAGAGAAACATAAACATTGGCTCAGCTTTCCTGAAATAACCAACACACCAAAGATTTTTCCCATGTTAAGGCAACAAAGCTCTTGGGATGGGTTATTTCATGAGGGCCCCTCCAGTATTTTTAAGTCATCAGTCATCCCTGGGTTGTGCTGCACAAAAGTCAAATCCCCTGGATATTTTTTCAGATGCTAGCATGTTCACTTCATTCAAATGAGTCTGTTTGTTTGCATGTTGAGAACAGTGGAGCCTTGTTTGATTGGGCAGATGTCTTAGAGGGTCATGAAACCCTAGACTATTTTTGTTGAGATACACTTTCATATATATATATATATATATATATATATATATATATATTATGTATGTATGTGTGTGTGTGTGTGTGTGTGTTTGTGTGTGTGTGTGTGTATGTATGTGTGTAAAATGGCACAGCTTTTTAAGTATCTGAAAGTACACTCTTAACATCAGTCAGTCAAGCATTATAATATGATAATCAAGTATTATTTAATAATAGCAGTTTAGTAATTAAAACTTGGTAACCATGTATGAATGCAAATTAGTCATTTTAACTGAACTGACTGGTGCTGGTGCTTTTTTTGGTCACTCAGTGTTCCTGTAAAAAAAATGGGAAAAAAACTAACAATAATACTGAAAATATATGATTATTATTATTATTATTATTATTATAACACAAGTTCTACTAATAAGAACAATATAAAATGCACCAAGGATTTAGAACTGCTGGATTCATGATTGATCAGGTTGTGTGCGTTCGCTCAAACTGATTTGCTGAAATCAAAACGGGTACGATAATAGTTTGCGCATTCGCTCCGCCCACTACCGTAAAAACCGGCAGCTCTTAAAAGCTGAAGAATTCCAAAGGAACTCCGTTATTTTGACAGGAAAGTTCAACAAAAAATATAGTTTACATGTAGCTGCATGTTATTTAAGACTCTCTTGCTTGCTCTTTGCATGAGTGAGAGAAAGCGATGGCGAGTCCTGCGCCTTCACAATAGAGTTTACGGTTCGCCAAATACACAAACACAGATGCATTCAGATGAACTGAAAAACAGCACAGATCCCTTGACGGAGAGTGAAACTCTGAAGTGCTCAGTCAGAGTGTTTGGCGAATGAAAATATATGTGCTAGACTAATACTTATCCTCCAACTCCAATGAGTAAAATCTAAGAATGTATTAGCCATTGGCTAATATTAGACATAATTTAGACGCCCAGAGTGAAGATTTAGTCACATATGCGAGTGATTTGCTCACAATGTAGAGGGTTGCGTGACACTATTCTGAAAAGGAAAAAAAGAAGGTTTTAAAATTACTAGAAATAATCTAATAACATGCTCTGAACCAATTTAAATATTTGGATGATGTGACCGGTGCCTTTTTATTGATTTGTTTTTTTTTCTACTTCTCTCCAACCACTAGGCTACATTCTCCTCTTTTCACAGTTCTTTATTGATAAAATTCATTGAATATCTTGTTTCACTTAGGAATCAGTTTGCAGAATTAAAATGAATTGTGGAGATGGATTAATTTTGTCTGTAAATTGTGGAATAACACAAACCGTTTTGCCAGATGCTTGTGTGTCAATGCTGAAGGAACAGATGAGGCTTCATTTTTTGTGTTCCAGTGCTACATTTACTTTTGATCAGTCCATTAGCAAGCTGAAGTCAAGCTCACTCTTCTTGGTCAAGAGGAAAGATCAAATACCTCCGTTTAACATGCAGTTTTCTATCAATAATTTACTGTAGACTAAAAGGATTATTGTTCCTTTAATGGTATTATACTAACACTGAATATGATTACCTTCCTCCCACATGCATAATTATTTGTGCATTCATCAAATAGCATTCACCCTAGGTTAATGGTAGGTTTTGTATTTATTGTATGGACTTTCCAAAGCAGCAGTGTGATTTCTGTTGTTTTTACATCTGATGTTTGAGGTTAAAATGTCAGTGTCTCTTATGAGGTTTGCAGCTTGGTTTAACAGGTTCATTATTCTACATGCTCTGCAGTAGTTAGTGAATTGAACAAAAATTGTTGACAAGTTCCCGTGACACATAAAAAGTAACCTTGGTTGGTCATGTGATGTGGTGAGAGGACAGCTTGGAACATAATATATAGCTTGTTTCAGTAGCAAAGTTATCTTTCATCTCTAGAGTCTGTTCTGCTTTAGTCACTCTGCACATTTCTAAATTAAAACTGAGCTCAAGCCACAAGGCACACCAGAAACAATTACGTTATCTGTGATGATGAAACCTTTTATACAGCATTGACATCAGTTACTGGAAATGGCAATCTTTTTCTGTTGAATTCAGGAATATTCTGGGCAAACTCTGCAGTGCGGCACGCAAGGCATGATTAAAGTTGTAGTTCAGGGTTTACCAAATTAGGGTTTGTGAGGAAACTACAGGGTGTTTGAGAGTTGATAAAGCTTATAATTAATTAAATTATATAAAATGTAAAAAAATCAGTTAAACCTCAATATACAACACTTAGTAAAAATAAAATGATTTATTTCTTAAAGCCTACAGTAAGCAAGCCAAAGGTGACTGAGATCTTTGTGAGATCCATCCTCTTACATTGCCATCAATGTGCTTAACATAATTTAATGACATAATATACATAACATAAATTGATTTTTTTTTTTGACATGCTTGATACATGCAGTTTCTATGAACTATAGATGATGATACACAGGGCAACTTTTTGAGCAATTTTGCTGGGCAACATTGTTTGGGCACTTTCCCATTGAGAATGGTTAACAAATTTCTATCTGGATACTTTAGATTGGTTGTGGGTCCTGTGTCTCACCTGGTTGCCCATTGATGGCAACATTGCTCAAAAAGTTGCCCTGTGTATCATCAGCCATAGCTACGTAAAAACTCCTTCAAAAAGCTCTGCTTTCTTATGTTCATTTGAAAAATAAATTCATGCTGGTTTGGAATGACCTGAGGGTATATACAGACAGACTTTTCATTTTTAGGTGAACTATTCTTTTAAACTTTCAGATCAAAAGGTTTTCCAGACCATGAGAAACAAATTTAGTCCCGGTGTGTCCAAACTTCTGACTGTGGGTGTACATGTGTTTTATTAATACAGAAGTTAAAGCTATCTTGACTATGACATTATCATGCATAGGAACAGGATATTGGCTATGGTGACTTTTCAGTTCTTTTAGACTTGACTAGATGTGAGGACGAAGTGAATTGTCATGATAGAGACGAGTAACAGGATAGAAAAAGACATGGACAAAGGTCGCAGGAAAACGGGAAGGAGACAGAAAAGAGAAACTGATTTCAGTGTGGTTGAGTGCAAAGGATAGTTATTTCACATGTTTTTGACATGCACACCAACGATGACATCACTGTTTCGCCTCCTGAAGTGAAAGAGCGAGTTGTCGCAGACTCTCTCTCTGTTTGAGGGAGAACCACAGAAAGCCAAGCACCGGAAAGAGCTTAAGTCTGTATATCATTAGACAGATTACATCTGCAGTCCCTGCCTTATCTGGCTATACTCAGATAAGCTACAGACTGAAAATGAAGTCAAAGAGTCGGCCACCCCTTCTGCTGGATGTTCCCACTTTGCCTTCTTGTGAAAATGATGATGCACTATACTGTAGTTGCATACACAGGTTGCTGCAGTATCTCTACAGAGATGGAGAACAGGCATGTCTGGCATCACCCCAGACTCCCCAGCAGGGCTGACACAGCGCCAGCCTCTGCAAACTATGTTGTGCTGCTTTCTCATAGAAAATTGATGGCCGTTTGTCAATTTCATATTGGCTAATATGAGATGGAGATAACATCACAGCTGAATGTGCTTTTTAGCATGTTAATGTCAACGTTTTAGCAGGGGGATTGAATTACAGTTGTTTTCCATGGCCATTTTCACTTAAGTGAGCTCTCAGTACAGGGATATTGCACATTAGTAAGCATCAGCCTTAGTGTTGTGCATCTGATGTAAATGAATGCATAAAAGCTTTGGCCAAAACCTTGAGTTGTACTGAAGCAGTAAACCAGGTGGCTGTGTATTATACAATCAGTATATTTTTTTTATTTGGATGCACCAATAAACCAATAATTATGAGTGATGATAATTAATAAATAACCAATATTTTTTACTGTTAAAAAATATTTAACTTTATAGATTGTGTACTCTGATTTCTACAACAAAAAGTATACTATTCATGTATTCATATCAATGAATACAAAAAAAAATCTAAACCAAAACTAAAATATATCAATAATTTTAAACACTTCAAGTGAACATTATAACTTACAGTATGAAAAATGAATATTGCTTTTTTTGATTTGCTAATATGTAGCCTATCCAATATTGGTGTCAACATTAAACATATCAGCTGATAACTGATTTAATACTGAAATATATTGTGCACTCCTAGTGATTTTACCACATAAGGTGGTGTTCTTAGTGATGGCAGCAATTTGATAAGACACTAATGTTCAATTAAATTTTTTTTTTTATTATTTATAATGGACCTAGATAGTGGAAACTATGGCATATTTAATTTGATGTGAATTAATTGATAATGTCAGGGATAGATGTAGTCGTTTAAACAGGTTGAAAATTAAATCTTTACGCAGTTATTTACAAATGACTCAACATAATTTATGCCATTTTCTGCTCTATTGTCTCTATGAATGATTGATTCACCTGACGTGTCCTATCTATAGCCACACCCTTTTGTGCTATTACTTTTGTCTCTCTTCCAATCAGGCTTTTCTTTGGTATCCTGTTGGCCTGTACTCTCACTCTGTGGGCAAATACAACCAACAATCAGTGTTTATTCTAGTAGGGTAGTGGTCAAAGTGAGCACCCCACAGTACAATAGCAGCGCTGATATTTAATCAAGAGTGATCTGGGCTTTACTCTGCTGCAGGATTATCTGCATCACCAAGGTTTATGACCAGTTAGAAGCCCATTCTTTTTAATATCTTGATTCTGGCTGTGAAATCCATCCTGATATTTGTGTTCGTCTATTATAGGGTTTGACGGACTCTTCCCAGCTCTGTATTTAATTAAAACATCCCTGAGTGAAGAGTGTGAACGAGAGGAGCTGCTGGCCATCAAAAGCTCTGTTCTCGAGACGAAGTGACTGCGAGTTGCCAAGAACGGTTAGGTTCAAACGATCCACTGTTTGAGTACAATTAAGACCAATTAAAATAACCCGATTTCCCAGAAAGCATTAGCAACAGCTTCTTGTTGCTATCCCCATCCTCTCTGGTTGTTTTCCCAATGTAAGAATGGCCAGCGAAGCAGATGGTGTCAGCTAGAAGCTACTTTCCGCTTTCCAAAATTTTGGCCATGTTTGTAAGGCTCTTTAATGTTTGAATGGCTTTTGTAAAACATTGATTGACCAACTGTGTGTGTTGAATGGTGTGTGCCATCTAGTGGCGGAACATGTAATAACACCCCATTTGCACATCTGCTGACAAGTGAGCCTTACATTAGGACTCTCAAACCAAAATGAAGCTGTTATTTCCTCTCGAGTGTCTCCAATTAGCTAACTTAAGAGTTAACTTGGGCCTAAGTAGTTGTGTAATGTGTTGACCTGTTCGACTGCAATTTATGTCGCTCTTTATGCAGGAGCTGGGGGCTGCATTAATACTGCTGTTATGGGGGTTTGGGAATTTTCAGTAATGAATAAAGCTTTATTTTGATAAAGAATTTAATAAGGTTCTGTTGCCCTGAAGGTGTGTCGTTAAATCATAATGCAATATTTAGCCCAGTTGACTGTCTGATGTGTTGTCGAGCTGCAATATTAATGACCAGCCCTAGAGTCAAAACACAATTATGCAAAGTTGTTAAATGGTTTTTAATTAGATTTTAGGATTTTAATTACTTTCAATAACAAATGCACATCCGTGTTATACAGGGCCTTACACTATGAAGCCACTTCAGGCTGTTGGATCTGTAATACAATAATCCCAATTCAGTCATTATTATTTTAACAATATCCTTTCATAAAAGTCTTTGCTGGCAAGTTTGGTTTGGGCCTTGTACCGACCTCTTTATGACCCTTTTAAAGCATTATACGCTTTTTGTTATTAAAGGTTTGTGTGTTATTATAGATGATTCATTCCCATGACACACCTCCATTCAGATCAAACCTCCCCTTCCATCCCAACTGTTGCAAAAAGCAGTGCACAGCCTGCAGCCCTGGGGCAGTTCTATAATGGCTGGGTAAGCGCAGGACCCGGGGGGCTGAGAGATTAACCGTAGAGTGAGGAAACCTGCGGGAAGTTCTGCTTTATGGCAGCTCCTCCGCGGAGCTCTGCTCGTTAACACTCATCCCGCTCCACACGGCATATGGAGACCCATCTCTCCCCCTGCATGCTCCATCTCATAAACGTCTATCCCTGCTGTAGCCAAAAAGATAAAGCACATCTGTTAGGAAGTGAGTGAAGGCGGAGGGGAGAAGTGGTGTTTTTTAAATTGTGTTTGAGGTCAATATAGTCAGACTGATCAGGTTTAAAGATGTATCTAATGGATTGCTTCATGAAGAGCAGAATTCACAGTGAGATTCAGCAGACCCTGCTGGATAGACCAGCATGTGTTGGGTTTTGGATTCTGGTAAACAGCATGGGATTGCCTATGTTTTGCTGTCAGTATTGGGTTGATTGATTAGCTCAACTAGCAAGACTACTTTAGTCCACCATCTTTACCAGAAAAGTCACTTTTTCTCTTGTTTCACAGACATCTCTTTACTAGTTCATACTTTTCGGAGCAGTTCTGGAACTTTAATTTGCAGCACTTTTCATGCTACTGTGTTACGATGAAATTTCATCTAAGATGAAATCCTGTTGTAGTGATTCATTTATAGGTTGCATTGATTAAAGGTGTCTACTAAATAATATAAATGATTAAATTAGCAGTTGAGGCATTAAAGAGTTAATTCACCACCCAAAAATGTCATTCCAATGTCTTCTGTAAAACATTTTAAAAATTAAAAAAAAAATTTTTTGTCCATACAATGAAAGTCCATGGGGTCCAATCAATGTTGTTTAAAACCTTCTTAAAAATAAAATCTTTTGTTCCTGCAGAAGAAAAAGTCACAGGTTTGAAAACACTCAAGTTTGGAAGTTTATAATTATAATTATATACATTTTACAGATTAAATCATATTTCAGAGTTTAGGGTACTTTATTTTGGAATCTGCAATCATATTAAATGTAATTTGGAATTACTGAAAAGTGTATGTAAACATAGTCAGACTGTTCATTATGAGGAATGAACACATGGTGCTGGAAGGACCAAAGATCTTTGGCAAGCTTTTGCTATTTCCTCAATTTTTCTCCGAGTTATCTGTCTCCTCTTCCTGTATTGTCTCTGCTGTGATACTGGGCAGAATGTGTCTGTTTATAGTTAGCCTTGCTCATCAAAGCTTTATTTCTGCTTTTGTAAGGCCAGTTGGTGAGAAGTGATATGTTTCAAGAATTTATCTTCATTAGTCCTGCTGTCATATAAACAAAGATTTGTTTATGTTGTAAATGAACAGACTCCACTTTACATGTAAAAGAGACATAGATGCATTCAGAGTTGTGCCAGCAGTGGGTTCACTTTCTCTGCTGCAGTGTTTTCTTATGATCTGATAAGCCTTTTTATTTTAATTTTTTGCATAAATCTGTCATTTATTGCATGTGGTTATGGGTTCTCCCATGCACAAAGGCACAGCAGTGTTTCCGTTGGCCCTCATTTCTATGTTGTCCCTTCCCTTCAACAGAACATACACATAAAAACATTGGCTGATGACATGGTAAGGTGTCTGTTTCTTTTATTTTGTCTGTCTTTCTTTTTCTCTTTTGTTTTTTTCTTTTTCTCATCTTCGCCACGACTACCAGAGTGTTGTTAAAGTGAAATGACTGACAAAGAGAGATCAAAGACAAAAAAGCAAAGCAAAACAGTTTTTTTTTTTTATTAGATTTTTTTTTTATCACCCTGTCATCAGGTCCGTCATAAGTGATCAGTCTAAAGTTCACTCCAGGTCAGCAAGCCGGAGTTCAAGCAGACACATGGCAACTTGATGCAATCATTCATGATAAGTTGTCAGACCTTGTCTTCATTTTGACTTTGGTCTCTCCTTTAACACTTTCATTTTACAACAGAGTGTGTTTTGATTCTTTTCATTCATTTGTTTTGAATTCATACATATATGCATGCTCCCTCTGTTTTCAACGACAGACTAACAGTGACTACTAGTGCATGGTTTGTTTTCACTCTGTCTGAGCCAGTAACCCATGACTGGAATGTCAGTGAAAGCCTCTCGCATCTCTTTCTAATTAGAAACCTTAAACACATCAAAGTCACATTTTCCCATCTAATGTAGTTCAGAATGCTGTCTGTGATATTGTCTCTGTATTCATTATGACTGTAAAGTGAACATGAACTAGTGGAAAGATGACAGGTAATATCACCCATTGCTTTTAAAAGTACAGCTTGGAAAGGTAAAGTAACAAGGGAGCAGGTGAGTCAAATGTAAAGCTATGAACTTTAAACTACATTTTAAAACTTTATAATAAGTAACCAAACTGTTTTGTACTAACTTAAAAAGATCTCCATGAAATCGTAAGGAAAGTTTTGTGGTTATTAGTCAGTGTATCAGTTTTGAGGCCACTTATTTGCAATTATTTGATCAAAAATAAAGTTAAAAACAGTAATATTTTGAAATATCATTACAATTTAAAATGTGTTTCCTATTTGAATACAATTCAAAATGTAATTTATTCATGTAATCTTCATTGTGACATGATCCTTCTGAAATCATTCTTGCTTGCGAAACATTTCATCTTATCAGTGTTGAAAACAGTTGTGCTGCTTAATATTTTTGTGAAAATTATGATACATGTTTTCAGAAGTCTTCGATGAATGTAAATTTAAAAGAAAAGCATTTATTTGAAATAGTAATGTTAATGTCTTTACTGTCACTTTTTAATCAATTTAATGCGTCCTTTTTGAATTGAATATGTCATTTACAAAAACATTGATGGCTAATGTTGAACTTCAGAGATTTTTGTCAAATCATATGCTTTCAAATGCACTTTCCCTGCAAAAAATGGACAAACCCTTTATGCCTTTATACACCTTCATGCCTCTTCTAAACTTACTGTCTTAGTAAAAATACACCAACAGATGTATTTCACAGGGCCATAAAAGTTAAACCGTTTCTTCTGAAGGCCTTGCACAGTATGAGCATTTCCACTGTCAGATATATGTGCTGTGTTTTTTTATATGTTCTGATATATACACCAGTTATTAACTTAACTTTAACTCAACTCTCTTTCCAGCGTGACAGAATCACCAGTTTTCGAAAGCAAGGCATGAAGAAGGAGAAGCCCCTTATCCAGCACCCCACAGACCCTATCTCCACCCAGACCGAGCTGCCTGTGCCCCAGCCACTGTTTGACGAGTGCTCCATGAACCTGTCAGAGAAAGAGATTGTGGACTTGTTTGAGAAGATGATGGTGAGTTTGTTTTCAATCTGCACTGTGCTCCAGGCACTGTATGACTTCAGATGCCCCTTTTCACTATACATATCAAAGCATGAAGCTCATGTTAAGGGTGTCAATTAGACCATCAGAACCAGACTTCTCAGTGACATTTCGCCTCTCTCACACTTGGCCAGCAGCATAAAATGAATTTAACAAGGATTTTTCTCAAGCATTTAGTTTGCAAAACCCTTGTGGAAAAGGAGAGTGCTTAATACAAAAATATGTGTACTTAATTAAATCATGTAATTAAGTACACATATTTTGATGTGCTGATTAACATACTAAAGTACATGTGAAGTACTTGAGTTTAATTGTAACTCTAGTGTGTTATTGGATGTTACAATTAAAGTTAATATATTTAGAATATACTAAATTGCAACATTTTTCATTAAAACCAAAACTTAACCATATTTCAAAGACCAGTAGACATAATTATGAAATTACATATAAAGATACATTTAAGTCCTACTTAAATGGTTCAAAAATCACTTTAAATTTCAGTTAATTCGATTAAATATAAATGTAACTATACTGCATTTTTATTTAATTGCGATTAACATGCTATTACGTTCAAGAAAACATTACATTCAGTTTGCACTTAAGCTTATTCTTTTAAACTCTACTATTTTCATAACAAGTTCTTTTTTTAACTTTATAAGCATGTTTTTATTTAATTAAGAGTGCTAAAGTGTACTTCTGTTTCACAAGGGAGTACTTTTGTAGTAGGTTATTTTTTGTTTTAGTCATTTGTATAATGGCCTGTTTTCTACCTGGAATTGAAAACAAAGATCTGTAGCCCAGCGCGTTAGTGACTCATCGTAGCCATTAGTTTCCTCATGTATTTGTAGTAGAGAAGTCACGTTTCCGATGCATAGATTATCAAAGACACCTTATCTTTTCTTGTCTCTCTTCTGCTGTCAATCACAAGTGGAGAATGGGACTTGAGAGCTTTGCGCTCTCTGCCGACAGGTTGCATTAACTGAGCATTGGCTAGACTTGACACTTGTTCGTTTTCCCCTCTGGGAGAGAATATACATTAGCTACCAAGCTTTTATATGCATGACTCTTCTCACTAATTCTGTTATCAAGTGTGATATGTTGACAGCTGTCAATAGAGCATCCACCACATAGGATAGAACAAGCTACTGTTACGAATAGGGAGAAGCAGCACATTATTGTCTAAACAGTTTTATTTTACTTGCGGTGAGGACTGAATGCAGTCTTCACCCTACCTGTGAAGTTCCCGCTCTGTTTATCTGAACATAGACACACACTCCCTTCAATCCCCAAGACACCAAAACCGACAGGGCTGCTGCATACACTGGCCTCAATTGAACTCACGCTTGTTTTGGCCTAGACAAGTCAAATAACAAAATCTGGCTGCAGAACAATGGAAGGATTATTTCCCAGACACGAAAAATGTTTGCTTTGTATTAGTTTTTTTTTGGTCAGAGCTCTCCCCAACCTGCATCTGCCACAGACAGAGTCTGTCTGTGATGCTTTTTTTATTATTTGACTGTTTCTCTTGATTTATTGTCTGTAGATCGGAAACTCTGCCAATTTCGCAGCACCTGAGCAGAACTGATCTTCAGTGTCCATTCTATGTACTGTAAACTACCTTCCAGGCTCCACAGTGAATTGTACACCTCATTAGGTTGATACCATACACATTGATAATTGACTTGTACTTGCGTCAAAGGCGAAAGATTACTGGGCTCCCCACCAGCCAAATTCTTTGACACATTTTTCAAAAGAGGCAGCGTTTATGTGGAGAAATGGACTGCTTTCCATCTGTGTGGTGAACAATAGCTCAATAGTTTTGTTCTGTGTGATACTTGAAAAGGCATTCTATTGATATTTCTTTTTGCTTTCTAATCTGAATAAATTACAGGTACTTGATATAATATAGTTTGCAGGTCAGTCAGATTTGTAAAATATTTTTTTTTTATATTGAAGACATCACCTTACAAAGAACCTTACAAAAATAACATACATAGTTCATTACCATCCAAAGTTGGGGTCAGTAAGATTTATTTTATTATTTTTTTTAAATGCTCAACAGCACTGCATTTATTTAAATAAAAATATAATGAAACAGTAATATTCTGAAATTATTATTAAAATTAAAAAAAAATTTTTTTTAAATTAATAAAAAAAAAATTTTTTTTACTGATGTTATGGCAAAGACAATCTGCAGCCATTACTCCATTCTTCAGTGTCACATGATTAATAGGAAGATTAAAAGAACAGCATTTATTTGAAATATAATTTTAAGTTTTTGTCTCTTTTGATCAATTTAATGCATGTTTGCTGAATAAAAAATGTATTTTTAACAAAATGTAAAAACGTATGAATGCTAGTGTATGCTTTCATTCATTTATTCATTCATTCATTTTGTAAATGAGAAAATAAGAAATTGAGAAAGTTGTTGACCTGCATACTAAAGTATTTTTTTTTGAAGCATGTGATGAATAGATCAAATTTAGGTCATCATTTAAAAAAACAAACTTGTGTGCTGTGCTGTAGCTCT
Source organism: allo-octoploid hybrid of Carassius auratus x Cyprinus carpio (assembly GCA_024542945.1). Classification (NCBI taxonomy): domain Eukaryota; kingdom Metazoa; phylum Chordata; class Actinopteri; order Cypriniformes; species allo-octoploid hybrid of Carassius auratus x Cyprinus carpio. Next base: position 9,638,553 of record CM045042.1, read on the forward strand.
CATATAAAATATTGGGCATTTCAACACGTTGCGTCGGGTTGGACATCAAACATTGTTGGTTCTTGTGTTTCTTGAGACTAGAAATCTGATATCCTGTTATCAAACATGTTATTTATATCTTTTGCCTTCCCGAATTGTGGTCCTAAGGGAATCCATTTCTTGGGCTTGCAGAGCAAGTACAGTTATTTTAATGTGACAGTAGAACATATAGCTGAACAGCGTCCCCTGGTGTCGAATTTTGCCTTCATGCTTACTTTTCATTAATGTTATAGCATTAAGGCGTATAGTGTATCTTTCTTTAAAGCTTTAAAATGTTAGACCTATGCCTATCTTCCACTGTTTTCAAATGTTCTGTGCTTGTGACCAGATGGCCTGGTCGTATGTAGAACTGAGTTATACAGCACATTTTCTGTAATTGCCTTGCATTCTCTGACATGGTGGGCTATAATCAGTTTGATTTGTTCATTTGTTTCAAATGTTTGCACCCGCCAGAGACTTTTGGCCCTCCATATTTTCTTGTTGTGTTAGTAACTGCCTGTCACTCACATAACCTCTCAATTGCTGTTTTTGTTCTCAAGATAGCGGAACATTAAACCTGGGCTTCAATTTGCTGCTTGACAAGCCAGGCAGGTTTACAGGCCTGAAACATGTTGCACAGAACGGAATTGGCTTTTTTGTATTGAAAGCATAATAATCGTAATGAAACAATTGAGGGAAAAACGCTTTGGTATTCCAGCCGCCATTGACATTGAGGTTATGAATCAGCTAGTCAGGTGGTCTCCATATAGAAAAGATTCATGAGCCACAAAACAAAACCACATTCAGCCTAATATATGAAGCTGTGGGAGAGTTTTTATACTTGCGTTTCCATCCTACATGCTCGTTGTGCATGTATGTATTGATTCACATCATCAGTGTTAAGGCTAAATTTGAGGTCATTGTTCAATATACAAACTTGAAGCATTGACCGAATGCAAATAAATGAGCCCCACCTCAATGCACTTTAATGCCAGTGGGCAGATCTCTCAGATTGCAGTGCAGTGCATGGCTCGGTGCAAGAAAAATAAGGGTTCGCTAATGTGGTCAGTCATCAAAGGGCTCTGGTAAACACAGGAGCTCTTTGACAAATGAAAGCCTTTGATGAAGGGGGTTAGTGGCCATGCCCCCAAGCATATGATATTCTCGCCTTAATGCGTGCATAAGGAGAGAGAGCCACTGTCGCCGTCCTTGCCATTGTGTGTGCATGTGCGCAGCTGGACTCAAGGCCTGATAAAAATGCACAGCGGTAAATCCTTTCATGAGCTGGGTGAAGGCGTGTTAAGACATGGGTGAGGGCTCTTAACGTGCCTCTCGTGCTGAGAAACAGCATTGGCAAGATGTGACATGCCAGCTCCTCCGGTTTGCATCATCATTCAGTCAACCACAGCTATTCCTCAAGCACCATTAACATTCAGATAGACAGCGATGCGGCTGGTCCAGAGAAGGACTCTGGGATTGATGAGGTCAGACCGTTACCCCTGCAGTTGCAATCACCCCCCGCTCCCAACTGCTCTTCATCTTCCCTCTCAAAACTGTACTTAGGGAGCATTTGGTCAGATGCCCTTTCTCCATTCTTCTAGCTGTTTTGGGGGACATCCAATGTACTTTTGCCTTCTGTTGAATGTATTTTATCTATTTAGTATAAATGCACTGAAATATCAGTGGCGGCGTAATTGTTACAATCCTGTCCCCTTTGTTCCAGATTGACAGAAAAATAGCTTCTCCTTGAACTTTTGGCTTGTATATGCCGCTGGACTCTCAAAAGTACATTTGGCTTATTTTGATTTATGGCACTTTGACTAATAAGTGTTCTTTCGGCTGTCCTTAGCGGATTGCTTCTATTTTGGAGAATTCTTCAGAAGCCCACTGCAAAATAACCCAATTGACCAAGATCAAACATAAAAAATTATTCTTTTTTTCCTCTGAGAAACTTGGCCACTCTCCACAACAATTTAAAGTGAGAGATAGATCTACTGATTCCCTTTTTCCTGGCACTTCTCCTCTGTGCCCTTGGGAGATCAGACACACCATATTCTCTTATTTTTAATGGTCTGTATTGGTAGTTTTATTGTTCCTCTGGATGACTTTATGAAGTTTCCTCGGCACTGAGATTAATAGAGTTTCAAGTTGGAGTATGAAGCAACCAGACTCAAATTGCAGCTGAAGAGAAAAAAGGCACTTATTTATACCTTTGCATCAGTGGATCTGGCTGCTTCCATAAAAGGAATCAATTATGCCAGCCCTGGCCTTTGATTTAATAATTCCAAGCTTTGAGGACATAATTAATTATGATGGGTAAATCATACTGGAGAGCGGGAACTGGATTAAAGAGCCAATTAAGATGCCACATCAACAGGGCTCACTGATTCATTAAAGGCCTTGTTTTACGTGAGGGGAGAGGAAGAGGAGAGAGACAGTGGCTTGATGTAAAACTATTGAAATGTTCATCTCTGAAAAGATGTCCTTCACTTTATCACCAATTCAGTGGATGTGCTGTTAGCCACATGTAGCAAACACAGCGTAACAGTTTTCAAAAGTGTTTTTTTTTTGGTCTCCTTTGAAAGCATAGGACACACAGTCCCTTTTCTCTTCACTAGAGGGCAGCATGGCTCCATAGAAATACAGCCTGGGTGTATCTCTGGAGAAAGACTCTTTGTGCACATACAACATCTCCTTGACTTGTCATGGAATTGATAAACATTTATCAATGATTCATTACTTGATCTAACCTAGCTCTATAGGACAGTGTCCTTACTGTGGTCATGAATGTCCAGAGAACAATTTTCAGTTTATTTTCAAAAAATCAAAAATGTTCAAATATTTTAAATTAAATTGTTATATTTATTATAATATATATTTAACACATTTTTTTTTGCATCTACAGGAGGACATGAACCTGAATGAAGAGCGCAAGGCCCCCCTGAGAGGGAAAGACCTGAGCACTAAACGAGAGATGGTGGTCCAGTACATTTCTGCAACAGCCAAATCTGTAAGTGCACCACAAAACACAGGGCAGCCGGTCTTAGAAAGAGAGAAACAGACATAGGAGAGAGTGGGATGAACCACATGACGAGACACTATGGAATAATGAGCTTAACCTGATCTGCTTTCTGCCTCTCTTGCTAAAGCCCCAAATCTTTGATTGCTCCCTCCTTTAGCTCTTTTTTTATTATTTATTCTTATTTATTTTGTATTTTTTTTTCTCCTCTCACCTTTTTTTTAAAATTTTTTTTCCTGGGTGCTTATCAGGCTGCTTTTGTTATAGTGCACTTTCCAAAAGCTTCATATTGCCGGGGATCAAGTTTTCATTAGAATTTGGTACGCATCACTGTCTCTGCTCGGTAAGCTGAAACATGGCTCTTTCATCACCGTAGATGAATAAAGGCTAGAACGCCACCGCCTCTCGGGGTAATCCAAGGCTTTTGGGGCGAATTCTCTTCATTCCCTTTATGAAGTAGGTCCTGCTGAGGTTAGACTTCACGTAAACACCACAATCCCCTTCACCCGTTCCGCCACTGGCTCCTCCGGCTGGCCTTCAGAGTCCGTTTTCATTAGCTTTCCTCCCGGCTATGATAATTAACCAGCATTATTAATAATGATGCTAATCAGAGATGATTGAATTCTGCAGCAGGCTCATTGTCAGCCCTGCGAGCCTGGCATGCATTGTGAAATATGATTCACATATTAGTATTGTAGTCTCATAGCGGGAAGTGGGGAGGGGGTTCCTGTCTCTCTGCACCCCTGTAGCCCCCTCAGCACCACCAAAGGCACTCACCAGCAGCATGTCACTGTGGAAGCTGTGCACAGCACTCTGACAAGCAAGGAGGAGGTTTGGAACGTGTGCTCTGCATTCTACGAAAGAGATGTGCTTTTATGTGATAAGAGATGTTTACCACAGGCACAACACACTTTTCCCTGTAATGCTCAACTCTAGCACCCAGAGATCTCCTCCTCCTCCTCCTCTTTTAAACATTCAGCTCAAGCTACTAACCAAGCTATCTGCATACTGCCGATTTTGTGGGAGTGGCGCAAATATTTAGCCTTTTTTCAAATTATATTACTGTTTTAAAATATGGCGCGTTTAATGTATTTAAATCTTCTCTGATTATTTAAAAAGTGCCCTTGTCTATATTTATTGGTCAAAGAGCGGTTATGGCTCTTTTTGATGACGAACATTTGAAATCAACATGAAACGGAATATGTATCCATTTACTTCTGCAGTGTGACATTTCTGAGTGAAATAGAAAAGAAAAAGCTGTAGGATTGCCTCTATCCATTTGAATTGTTTTGCATCATAAAAACTGGTTGGAGGGGAGAGATTGAAAAATTGATGATGTTAAGAATTAAATTTGAGAAATGTAATTCAGGGTTCCCACAGTCATCCAAATACAATTATATTGTAAAACTGTATTTTTTTTAGTGGGGTGGGGGCCATAATTTGGCCATAATTTGCCATTCTGTTGCTAAAAATGTTATTCAGAAAGCGCAGAAAAATATTGGACATTAGATAAAATTACTTTGGTTATTTTGCTAAAATAAGGCAAATGTTATTAATTTATTCAGAATTTAGTGTACTTAAATTATGCAGAATATGTATTGAGAAAATAAATAGGTTGATTTGGATTCCATGTTGACTTTAATAATGCTTTAAAATTTCACAGCTCTCAGAAGCATGAGATGGCAAGATCTTTTTTCTGCAAGTGTTTTTTCACTTGACTACTGTAACTAAAACCTTCACATTCTGTTAACATTCCAGAGATCCATCTCAGAATCATTGTGCGAATGCACTTTCTTTGTATGTCGAGTAGCTACCAAGGGTGTTTTCGAGTTGCACGGACTAATGCTTACACGCGCACACTGACACACGTCCAGAGAAAGCCGCTCCTGTGCTGTCTGTCTCTGACTGCACTGGGTCAGTGTCCTCTCTTTGGTTGGCGAGTGGGAGTAATTAAGTGGTGGTCTGGCGGTTGAGGAGGCCCGTGGTCTCCGCTTGAGCCACTGCAGGTGTAATTTAGCAGGGGTGAGAGGGGCCAAGAGCAGACAGCACGGAGACGGCCTCTGCACACCTCCGCATTAATAACCCAAACCCGTCTAAATAAAAGAAGGCAGAGCAGAGTCCATCCATCCCACTTAATCTGCTGCTATCTCCCCGAGTGTGCCGATCTGCCTACAGTAGATTGTGTTTCAGCACACAGCTTTACAGAGCAAATATTAGTGGGAAAACAAACCCATCCGATCCACTCCTGTCGCAGCCTGCCTTCCTGCCTGTCTGTGTGCGGCAGACTCCCACAGCTCCTGCCTGGCAGGAGGGCAGAGCGATGAAATAAAAGAAGGACAGAAGAATAGAGAAGTTTCACACCAGCGATGTCTGTCTTCTTTGATAGCTCAGATATTATTGCTTGTGTGACAGAAACTTACAGCTCCCATGGTTCACAGCTCCTTTTATTATTTACAGCCAACACCTCTTTCCTTGCAACACATTTGTGCATGCTTTCATTATATTATATGATCACCATTTTTGTTTGTTCACACTGAACATTTCTGAATAGCTATTTGCCAAAGAAAAGTAAAATATAATATGCATGTTTATTATTATCATTATCATTAAATCCTTTGCATGGCTTTTTTTTTTGTCTTAGAGGCAGCCACTTGAATCCTTCAGCATGCAAAACTAAGAGCCCTCACCACACTTTCCAGGGGGTCTCAGTAGGAGACTTTTAAATGACTGCCACCACAAACTATAATGTCTTTTTAAGGCAAAGTGCCTTTGCATTTAAATACTCAAATACATACTATATAAATATTTAAATAATTTTATTTTTCTGTGATCCTATGTAATCAGTCTTTGCTTGTGAAGGTGACACACAATATTAAGAATCAAGGGTGTCTAGCTTTTAAATAATAATCTGTTAAAAATATCATTTTGTTTTGTGGAATAAGTAAATATCTGTTGTTATTATTATTATTATTATTATTATTATTATTATTTAAAGGTATTTATCATATTTGTAAGTGTTTACCCATCTTGTTTTTTAAAATGCTAAATAATTTTCCAGGGAGTATGTAACCTGAGCATAACTATAAGCCACATACAGTGAAAACCAATGTTGCCTTGACGCTCTGCAGACGTCCTTGACCATTAACATTTCATGAAATGCTTTCTCTCTTTTTCAGTCTCTGACAAGTGTGTCATTGTCCTCATGAGTGCCAAAGCATGTCTACAACTAACACAGTCATTTCTCTCTCGCTCCGTCAGTGTCATGAAAAGCTTTGACTTTGCTTTACTGTTTTGCTCTTAAATTAAATGATTCATGTAAGGAATAGAATGTGTCTGGGGTGGGGGGGGGTCTTTGAGGGGGGAGGAAAAGATGTCTTACCCAGGATCGTCACCTGAACGTTGTCAATACTGTGGTATTACAAAGACTTGGAAACTTAATTACAGCACAAGTTCTAGTAATTGTTTATGACAGTTTTTGAGCGATGAACTGATCCTGTCTAGGATACAGGAGCTAATAAATAAATAACTAAATGAATAGATTTGCATCATGGAGCATTTGATGGTCATGAGAAGAGCTGGAATGAGGATATAAATACCCATCTCTTGATAAGATGACATTCTTCAGAAGTTTGTTTACAGGAGCTACTTCATAATAGAGCTTCTTCATAATTAGCATATTACATGACTGCCTAATTCTGCATTGCAACAATTACCATCATCTGTTTTTTTTTGCTCTCAGTGCTCCTCAGGAAATTGATAGCATTAATACCACAGTAAAGTGACAATGAGGTGTTGTTTTGTGAAATTTGTGTAAATTGATGTTAGCAGCAGCTTTTCCCCTCAGGCTCCTCCCTGACAGTTCTTTATGTGGTTTCAAGATAATGTCTGCTCTTTTGATCAGGCTGCAGTAAAAATACAACATTCATCAAACCCAGCCAAACACGGCATGGTGCTAACAATATTTGGCAGCCGTCCAGCACGTCTGGTGATTGCAAAAACAGGTGACTTCTTGTTTAAGGTCAAGACACAAACCCTTAACAATTCGTTTGAGCATATTTATAGTCCAATAAAATTGGACTCAAAAGTAGCACTCTATTGATCAAGAGGTTACACTGTTAAAATTGACAGTATTATAGTCATAAACCTTGATTTTAAAGATCAGATCAGATTTAGAAACTACTGCCTTCGGTTTTGTATTACTGAAGAAGTGAGAATAATTCTTGTTTGAGATGAATCTGGTTTTACATTAGTTTCAGTTGTCTGCTCTCAGAAAAAAAAAAAAAAAATCTAGATATTCAGACTAGCAATTGTCATATGGCATGGTCAAAAAGAAACATGCTGACTTTGTCGAACTCTGAGCTATGATGTATAATTTGACACTTGATAGAAAGTGCCAGTGACATTTGATTGATTTTTGGTCTATGGAGGCATTTTAGGAGACCATCTGCTCATGAATAAAATAACACATTTGGGTTAATTTTGTAAAAAATCTTCTAGATTCTTACAAAATTTCATTTGAGGGATGATCCCCTCTGGATATTTGTATTGCCTGTCAAAGATGCCTTTAATATAGAAACTGCTAGATTGTCATGAATCAATGGTTAGCGGTTTGGAAACAATAGATTTTTTAGGTGGGGCATTATTTTATATTCTTTAAAAATTACATTTCTGCATCAATCATCAGCCGTCTTTTTTATTTCTCTGCAGTCATTATGTAAAACCAATGAGCGACCAGAGAGCCACTTTTTTTAAAAAAACTCGATCAGAGATCAATTCATCACGTTCCAAGCAGTCATCAAAATGGCAGACATTGTCTTTAGTGTCCGTCTGAACCCTCTCTCTCCAATTTGTTAAGTTCTGTGTAAATCTCAGCTGAGTAGGCAGCGTAGCAGAGAGGGCCAGTGTGCCAGTCATTAAGTGTAAGCTCTAATACTTCAGCTGCATAGTACCAGAGAGATTCTGGCCTACTAATGATTGTGCTGTTTGTGTCTTTTTGCACATTAACTACCCTCCGCTGACCGCTGCATGCAGATAACTGGGAGCAAAGTTGCGGTAAGTAGCAAAATCATTTATTCGCTTTTGATTTGTTATCGTGCTGTCTCTGTCTTTGCTGTCTTTCTCTCTCTTCGTCTTTTTTTTTGTTTTTTTGGAAATATCTAGAAAAGTAATTTCTATGGCTTTCGATTGCTGTTTTATTTTCAGCATTAGTATAGTTTATAGGCTATAATTTGAAAAAGTTCTGTTTTTTTTCCTCCCAATCCCTGCATGTAAATTACACATTTAGAAATGAGTGATTTCTCAATTGTGTTCTCCAAGAATAAACTAGGACCTTTTTTGTTAGTTTAAGCAGTTTTTCTTTGAAATGGATCACTGCCTAACAGATATTAGCATTTAAATATTGTAACGCCAGGGATGAGCAATAGTTTTTAGGCAAATAATCATAATCTGTGATCTAATCTGTTTATTCTAATGTTCTGTATCTAAATGGTGTTTCATTGTGTTCATTCTTCCCCCCAGACAGCGTTCTGAGAATGTATCACTTAATTAGATTTTCCCACACACACACGTTCCATGTTGATTGAACAGCGGAAAAGATATTGAGTGCACCCCCACCCCCATCCTATAAATACGTTCCATTTTGCAGTGGGACGTTCGGCACAACCCATTTGCAAAGCCATGTCTTTGTCGTAGTCACATTACAGCATGTCACTATTGTTTCTGAAATGTTCATAGCTGCTCATGTTGTTATTGTCACTTACTTTTGTCCCTCGCCCCCCCCACTTTCTCCAAAATGATGGTAATAATCTTTATAAATATATACTGTCTGGGCGATGGCAATGTTTCCTCATTTCACAGCTCCGTAATGCTGTAATTGCAGACTGGCTTCTACTATTTCTCATGTAGTGCGGTCCCATAGCCCATATGAGGCTGCTTGTTATTTGTTTTATTTTATTTATTTAGAGGGGCTCCGTTATTGCCTCCGCAAGTGTCACTTGTCATTTAAAATGCTGTTTTATTGTGTTGCCGAAGCTATGAGAAAGGCCTGTAGATGTACGTGAGGAAGCTTGGAGATAAGGTAGCACAGGTAAATATTGTTATTTACAATACAGCAATAAGCTGCCACAACAGACTCATTTATTTGTCGCGAAATGGCCCGTTCGATCAATGCTGTCATGCCGCTTGGCATAGAATTGTGCGTCGAGTGATTTTTCTATAAACTGTCAGCAATAAAACATGCTCGATGCTGATGAGCATGGAAGTATGTTTTGAATGTTGCATCACTTCTCAGGATAGAGCAGGTAGGTTACTCTGGGATTGTCTTTATCGAAGAACTGTCTGACAGCGTGCACCACAAACAAGTCCTCTCATTTAGAAGTTTCTCACAGTTCAGAGGTTCCTGTACTTCCTGCCATTCCATCTGACTTTTGCAAGCACTTCCTGCGGATGGGAGAGGGTGAGGGCTTGCAGGGAAGCTGTCAGCTCTTTCATTCTCCTTGTTTCTGTTTCTCTCTTTCCCAATATCCCACCTTTATTGGGCTTTATTGTGGAAACCACATTCAGTGGGGCCAAGATGACGCCCTCTCGCTGGGCAGATTGCTATTTCCACGCTGTCAGTGTGGTTTGGAGGCAGACTGACCTGCCTGAGCCACGGCTCCCTCAGGGATGAAATTTCTCTGACATGCTCTCACAGGGCTCAAATTCTCTGGTCAGCATGTCCGTATGCTGCTGAGTCACATGCGCTTCAGCAGTTTTATATTAGCACAGCTTGATGGTGGTGATGATGGTAACTCAAGGGGTTGTAGGCGTACCTGCCGCCCCTCTGCAGTGTCCGATTGATCAGGGATGTTGGTGCTTTGATTGTCAGGCTAAGGATGATAGATTGTGTGTCAAAATGCCCACGTTTTATCTGTGTGAAACTGATGAACCCCTATGCGAGGGAATGGAAGACTGCGGCTCCCTGTGCTTAAATAAAGCACAACCAACACACAAAACCCAATCAGTGATTGGCCCTGAAGACTGGTCCACCGTTACCTGTTAAGGTCACATGACTTGACCTGCAAAGCCTCTCCAGACCTCAGGAGGAGATCAATAATCACACAGTCAGCCCAGCAGTTAGGAAAGACTGCCTGTTTCCACAGAAACATGGCGACACTTTCAGAGTTGTGGGCAGAGGGAGAGAGCGGAGCCGCCGAGACCTCAGGGACTAGAGTCTGCTAGGGCTGTTAAGAGTTCAGTCGCTCTCTGAGAATCCCTGGTATTGTCGGCGAGAGAATAATGGACAAAGCTTGTATTTTAGAAATGATTTAGCCTCTTTTCACATGGGACAAATACTTGGCCCTTTATCGGGTGAAATGGCATGGATCTTACCATCATGTTAAAGTGTGTTAAGTACTTAAGAGAGTACTTAAATACTCTCTTTGGAACCAGTGGGCCTTGAAAAGCATATGTGAAAATGAGCAAAACCTTGGCGAAGAAAGATGACATTTAGCTATTGGTTTCCATTACAAATGTTGTTATGATGATTTATTTTTTATTTTACACAAAACAAGGTTGGCCGTTAGTATCCATGATTTTTAAACAGTCTGATATGATGCTAGTTTAAATTGCCGGTGTGTTCAAGTCTTGTCAGAATGGTCATATTTGTGAGTTATTCCTTTAAACGCTAATGAACGCCACGACAAGTTACAAGTACAAGTTACAATACAAGTGGGAAAACTCTGAATTTTTATTAAGTCCTGAGTTTACAATTTGGGGTCCTGTTAGTGAGAAAGTATGTTGAAATGGAAATATTGTTTACAATAAAACTAACTTAATTTTCTTTGCTGTGTGCTGCATTATGGGTAACGTTGAGTATCCTACACATGATTTCTGTGTCTTTTGTTTTTTGATGCAGTACAGTTCTCTTTTAGACTGACCTCTCTCCCATCGCCTCTCCTTCCTCGGTTTCTTGTCTCCCCTTTGCTTCTGTATAGTCCACAGAATTTGTATTCCTAAGCAAGTGAATAACCATGGCATTTGTGTGTGGGCACCACTTGTTTCATGTGTAGACTTTATACCCAGTATACTCCTGTTCTAAGGCTCATCATACCACGGCTGTACGGAGTGATTGTAAGCACCTGTTTAAAGGCTTTCCTGCAGTGAGGGTGCACTGCGTCCTCTTTCACTCGCTCTGCTTCTCGCTGGCACTAGCCAGGATCTACGGAGAGGGCCCTTTTTAACTATTCTAAGTTTGAATAAAATCAAGGACAGCCCATACCCACCTACTGTGCCTCAGTCTGAAAGTCTCTTTGTTTCAGTTTGGCCATTAATGATGATTGTGTACTGGAGGCTGAACTGATTTGATAGGAAGTCTTTTAAAGCACCAAGGACGTGTGCCCTATGGAAAAAATTAAATCCAATAACCCCTTTGGATCCTGTTCATCATTTTTACAGATACATTTGAATTAGGATGAAGGAACTGTGCTGAAAGAATATATGTTCAATGTGATGGTTTTGTCTAAGGGGGTTTTTATTTATTTTTATTTTTCAAAAAATGTGTCAGTAAGTGTCAAGTAAGCACAAGGACACTGATGGTGCATTTTATTTAACAGCAGATATTTTATAGCAGATACAGCTTTTCTCTTTTTATTGGTCATTTTATTGTCATTTGTATATTTCTATTTAGTTTATTTTTAGTACTTTAGTTTAAACTTTTGGTAATTGCCACATTTCTAATCTAAGTTGCATCTAATATTTATATTTTAGTTTATTTATATAATTTTATATTGCATTTATCATCTGCTATTGAAGCAATGTTGGCTATTTAAAGTAATATTTTTGTAGTTTTATGTTATTTTTCAAGAAAGTGAGAATAGTCATTGTAAAATAAATAATTGCTTTGGGTGATTGCCATGGTGTTGCTATGTGGTTGCTAAGGTCTTATGAATAGTTGTTAATACATTGTTAAATGGTTGCTAGGGTGTTCTGGTTGGTAATGTGTTTTTTTGAATAAAGCCCAAGCCAGACAAGAATCTAAGACTCAATGATATTCTGGTCTGTAGATATAGCTCCTGTCTCTTCCTTTGTGTAAGTCTGTGAGTTTTTTTTTTTCTAACAATTTTATCATCCTCTAGGTGAAAATTGTAAGTCTGATTTCTTAGAAAAGTAATTGCACACCTCTCTCCAACAAGCTATGTGATTTTGAGGTATCATTCATGCCTGCAGCACTAACGGTTGGGGGACGAGTTATGAAGTTTAATACTTAGCAGTATAATAGTTTTTCTTAATTTAGCGAACACCACCAATAATGTGCGTATAGAAATTAATTTGCAGTAAGAATTGAGATAGGAGACAAAATTATTTTTTGCAGTAATTGACGTCATAAATGCTGTCGAGACAGCTTAACTTTAAAATTCCTTTAATGCAAGTTAATGGAATAGCAGCGGAGGTGTTAGTAATTGACCTATAAGGCTGAGCCATATTGTAATACTAGACCATCTCACGCTATATTAAGGTCTTTAATTTTTGCCCATTTTTGTTCGGTTTCACCACAGAAGCTACTCAGACTCTGCATCTAGGAATCTGAGTTTTATCCTGTTGCTGTATCCCAGGGATCAACTCTGAGACCCATGAATTTCAGGTTTATTTGCATCTCCAAGCTCAGGCATATTGAAGTTTCTTGGGGTTGAATTCGGATTGACACTAGCGTAATATTCATCGCAACACCTAACCTCATCTCCTGTGGGGTCTCGACTGATGCTTCAGTTGGTGCTTGGTGCAACCACAACCTCGCATACAATTTTAATGGCATTCAGTCAAGTGCTAATATAGAAATGTCGAGTACGATACGATTGATTTACCTTTAATACCATTTCCAGTCCTTTCTGGGACTGGAGTTGTTTGTATTTCACCGACCCTGTCTGGATTTGTTGATTTCATATTGGAAACGGCAGGACTTAAAGGTACTGTAGCATTTATTTTATCAAACCATATTATAAAGCAGGCCTACAATTTTGTTTTGTTTTGCTTTTAAGCTACTCTTCATGATAGCAGACACTAATAAATGCACTTCCAACATCAGTCGGACATTTTGACATGCTTTCTCTCTTCGTATGTTAAATATCAGCTCTCAGAAGTCTTTTGTAAGTCATGGCAGGGAATGCATATACACCAGAAGGACAAATGTCTTGTCATATAGGACACGCGGTCTTGAAAGTGTGTAAAGAATTGCAACATGATAGACTGGCGGTGTATGTCAATACCAGCTCCCACCGGTGACAGAGAAGGTCTCATTGCCTGCTGACTGACTGCTGCATTATGCCACGTGGCCTTCCTTTCAATTGGAAACAAACAATCAGCGCTCCTGCCTTCAAAAGAGGGGAGCGGGATCTCATTATGATCAAGAGAAGATGAAAGGGAGCCAGGAGTGGACATGGTGTTCTCGTATTAAAGGGAAAAGAGATGGGTCCTGTTTGTGTGTAGGCGTGTGTGTGCTTGATTGTACAAGATGAGATGAGCCCATTTGGTGTTTGTCTTTGCGACTCTAGTACAATATATTCCCTTGTCCTGCCTTGACTGTCTTGACTGTCTCTCTTTTTTTCCTTCCAGTGGTCAATCGGATCACCCTCCGTCCACCTAGATCAGGGTTCCTTAATAGGCAGCTCGCGGGCCGGAGAAAAATGTTTGGCCCGCACTAATTTCAAATAATGTTGCATGAAAATTCAAACGCGACATTAACTTACAGCGTGTCTACACCGGACGCGAGCAGTGTGTTGCGGTGCGACGCAACAAAATACAATAGAACTTATTATAATTAGTGATGCTGTCTACACTGGATGCTGCACGGCGCGACAAATCCCCGACAGAAAACTGCTGTCTCGTTCTATTTATGATGTGGTGACACAACGTTCAAATGATTTGCAGTGCTTTGTCACATCCAGTGTAGATATACGATGTAACAGCAAAAACATGGCAAGTGTGAAGTTAAGAAACGTGGACACTGAAAATAGATGATTCAAATGTGAATGGACTGAACAGTTTTGAGAGAGTGAGTGAGTAATACCATCTGTCAGACTGTTAATGGAGTGTCTTGATGATGTAAAAGCCTGGATGGCTACTAATTTTTTAAGTTTTAATGCGAATAAAATAGAAGTGATGATTTTTGGTGGTACTACTGGGACCCGTTCTGTTGAGTTAGGTGCTATGGCCCAGTATACTAAGCCAGTTAAAACTAACTTAGGGGTTAAAATCGACGCTGAGCTTAAGCTCGACAGTCAGATTAGAGCAGTAGTTAAAACAAGTTTTTATTTTGGCAGCTGGCCAAAATAAAGCCTTTTTTTTTACAAAGACAACAATTTGAGACAGTAATCCATGCCTTTAACACTAGCTGGCTGGATTACTGTAATGCACTGTATGTGGGGGTTAGTGGGTCTTCTTTAGCTCATCTCCAAATGGTACAAAACGCGGCAGCACATCTTTTAACAGGAACGCGTAAATATGAGCACATTTCCCCCATTTTAGCCTCGCTTCACTGGCTGCCTGTACAGTTCAGGATTCATTTTAAAATTCTTTTATTTGTTTTTAAATCACTAAATGGTCTTGCCCCACTTTACATCTCTGAGCTATAACATCTTTACACACCCACTCGTTCTCTTAGGTCAGCTGATCAACTGCTCCTACATGTGCCCAAAACAAATCATAAACTCAGAGGGGACTGCACCTGTGCTGTGGCAGCTCCAAAAGTGTGGAATGATCTGCCTCAGCCGATAAAGCAGGCCACTTCGATCACTCATTTTAAATCTCTTTTAAAAACCCATCTTTTTTCTTTGGCCTTTAACACCAGGAATTGACATTTTGTTTATTTTATTGTTTTTATAGTTTGGTTGTGTTTCATAGGTTTTGTTCTTAATTTATTTCACATTGTACTTTATGTTTTATGAGTTGTGTTGTTGTGTTGTATTTTGTATATATTCTTTTGTACAGCACTTTGGTCTACTTAGGTCATTTTAAATTGCTTTATAGATAAAGTTTGATTGATTGATTGATCTTTGTTATGGATGTTGGTTCGCAGTGAGTTCACAGTTTTAACGTAAGTTTACTTGTGCCTAATTTATTTTCAAGATATTAGGTAAAATATCTATTGGTGCTTTCACTATGGCTATATAGATCACGCAAAATAATATTGAAACTCACATTAGACACTTTTAACATTGAATAAAGCACATAATCATTAACCTGAGATTATCACTGTAATATTTTGTATGTTGTTCCGCCTGCGACGTCACAAAACAACAACAACAAAAAATAAAATAGAATCTTGTGTCGCTGTCATGGGTGGTTAGGACAAAAACTACATGGAAAAGATACTTTTTATCGCATCACGTCTGTTTGGGACGTGTTACAGTTTGATCCCCCCAAAAATCTAAGTATGAAAATATTAATGCTGACAGATCTAATAATTGAATCTGCAATTAGGGAAAGTGGAAAAAGAGATCCAGTCTGGAGATGAGCCGGAACAGTTAATTTGCATGGAAGACATGGAGAGACAGATTTTTTGTTTGTTCATTTGTTTTTAATATTCAACAGGCAAAGTTCTTCTTTATCTAAATATATATATATATATATATATATATATATATATATATATATATATATATATATATATATATATATATATATATTAGGGCTGTCACAATATTTTTCATATCACGGTTATTATGGCCATAAGAATTCACGATATCCACATATCATGATATCTATAGAAACCTTGAGGGGAAAAAGATATTAGTCAAATTATTTTTACTTTGTTAATTGAGTTTTTCTTTTTTACCCAACAAACATAATGATACTGATAAACGCAGGGCACAAGACTCTGGCTTTCTCCGTAAATGTTGAAATTAACATGAACTAAGGTTAATAAATGCCTTGGAAATATTGTTCATTATTATTTATGTTATTTATATGTTAACTAATGTAATTAACTAATGTTAACTAATGAACCGCAGATGAGGCATTAAGTGCATGGCACTGCAACCAACTTAACATTTTACAGAGTTTAATGTAGCGATGTGGTTGCTCAGTTTTTCAAGATCAGTTTTAATCGTGTAACTGTCAATTGATTTGAACAAAGAAATAAAGTGTTACTACGCACAGTCCATATTGATTGCAAATACAAAAATAAGACGAGTAAAGAAAACGCAGTACTTATTAAAATAATCACTCTTTACTTAAATATATGAACACAGAAAACCGCTGTTAAGAGGTTAATATAACGTTTCCCATTCTATGACTAGTAAAATAATGTCTACTTACTCTGCTGAACACGGCTCTCCTCTGAGTAGCTGCGAGCGCTGCGTCGTCTTCTTGTGTGACAGTGTCAGCGTTAAGGCACAATACTGCCACCTGGGAGCTCAACCAGGTACTGGCGCTGGAGTATTTACATGTGGAGTTATCATAAGAGAACTGTTCATTTTAAATATTGCGGTATATCGTCACACGCTAAATTAACACGATATCGATAATTGTTGCTTTGAATATCACGGTTATCGTCAATACCGGTACATCGGTATATATATACCTAATATATATATATATATACATCTATAGGTCAGTGGCCTTTGGCTTGGTATTGTTGGCAGAATTCGGCCCTTGGTGAAAACTAATTGAGGAACCCTGGCCTGGATGTTATTAGTTTCCTTCGTCCTGCTCTCAGCTCTGAGTACGAGATGAGACTTGTATGGTTCCACGTCGTTATGAGGTCAGAAGATTTGGTAATGGCTTGTCCCGTCACTCTTCTTGACTACCTTTCAACACGGTTTCCTCAGGTTCTTGGCCTTTTCAAGCCTTAGATGTGATGTATTTATAGCACATAGCATATTTTTACCAGAGCCTTACCGGAGACATCAATGTCATCACTTTAGCTGTACGAGTCCTGCTTTTCTTTTTCAGCTTAATGAAAGTAGGAGCTTTGTAGTCTGTTTTTCTTTCTCAAAGTTACCTCGTTAACTTTGGGGCGCTTAGGTCTGGCACATGCTGCACGATTTCTGGACAGCTCTTTTCTTACAATTAGGGTGGTCAGCTAAATAATTTCTTTTGAACCATAAAGCCATGGCATGAACATAGTATGGCCACATTTAATGGTAAGCGAAGACAGCTCGGGAACTGTGCTTGGAGAACAATGTGTTTTGACTGCTCACGACTTTTCTCTTAGTTTTATATCTCTGTATTTATTCCAGCCTTGAACTAATCAAAAGCTATCTTGTTAGCTTATTGGGTAGGAGTCAAAGAGATGCTGAACTAGTGTCATTGTACCTGGTTGATTCCATCAGTACAGTTTTCCCTTGCTTAAAATCCCGTAGTCTCCTTCCGAGACTCCCTGTAGCCCGTCTGCAAATCACAGCACTAATAAGGTGTGGCGCTTGTCTCATGGCTGCACATTTTATGGTCGTCATCCTTGGACGCTCAGCAGTGAGCCGTCATTATCTGCACATCAAACACACTTTAAGCACTTCCCCAAATGGCCAAGCCTAACGATTTGTGGTTTGATCAAGGATGGGTCACAAACCGTTTAGTCTGCCCTGCACTTTTTCTCAAGGGGGCTGTGGAGAAATAAACCCTTCAAAATGGCTGCGTTTTAGTTTTATTTGTTCTTGATTGTGTTCCCTAAATGTCAGCTTTTCCTGGTCGTTTTTTTCTTTTTGCTTTGTTCAGTGTATTTATAGCAGACACGCTGTTTGCACATTTTCAGTTATGTCTTGACATGCGCGTGTATAAATCCATATGATTAACTGTCTATTGCCAGAGTGACTACAAGTTGGAGGAGACCAAGATGGTGCAGTGCATGCCTTGGAAAAAATCTTAAAAGCCACTAGATGGCAGTCAGTATCTTTAAAATAAAGTTCCACAGCAGTTTTTGTGTGTGCGAGATGGAGAAAAAAGACACATTGTTGCCATGGAATTGACCTAATGGGTTTCTCTCAGACCTGCACAGCACAGTTTCTGGCTACAATGCCATTTGTTAGAGGTTTGATCTTTAAAGAGGGGAAGTAACTGAAACCTACCAACAGTATTCATATGGACCTTGGCTAGATCAATACTTTTTTTTTAATCTCCAATGTACATTCTCGAAAAAGTCTTTTTTCCAAATTTCCTGAGTTGAAGGAGAGTTGACCGACTCCTGTTTTTCCCCTTCTTGCTCCTGGTCTTGAAGATGGACGTTTGGTGGCTCAAGCTGCCTCGCCCCTCATCGACATCCTGCTTATGCAATCACATCTGAATAATTTATATTGGCGCCTCTGGTCTCATCATGTCATAAAACATGCTGCTGACAACACATTGTCAAGCTAATTCCATTCAACTAGCCCTTCTTGAAGTAACGCATGTTCATGCAAAGTCTTACATTACTGTTTGCAAGCCTCTTCTCATCTCGTCTCTTACCCTGTATTTTGTGACCCCCCCCCCCCCCTCATCAGTTAATGAAAGAATGGTAGAGGTGTTTGTTTCTTTCTCTCTCTCATCCACATATGCTGCCCCTCCACCTTTCCATGGTTCAGGTGCTCTGTCTAACGCTGCCCATTAATTTTTAAACTTTGCCATATGCTATTGCTTCTTTCTTTGGTTGGCTCTGCCAAATGCTCCTAAATCAAATAAGGACACATATAAATACAAATACAGATTTACTCTCACACCGATCAGATCTGTATATGGACCACTTGTGGTGAGATGTGACAGAAATTTTAAATGAAAACACGAAAGTCTGTTTGTCAGGTTAATGCACATGATGCATGGGTGGATAAAACAGATTGAGCATCCCGGTGAGCTGTTACCATGCTGTGTTTGAAGACGAACAGGTGACTTTAGTTACTTGGACGTTGCTGTAAATTGACTTGAGGTTGTTTTGATTTAACATTTGTCATTTTACACCTGTTTCTGTCTTGAACTATATGCAGAAGTGTTTTTTTGTGATTTACCTGGTGCCTGTTTTACTCTGGAAAGACTTCAGGTGTACTTTTCGTCTTCTGTTTTTGGATGCTGGCCATTTTCATAGTCTATATCCTGCAAGTAGAACAAAAGAGAAGGGGATGGTAGAAAAAAGAGCTGATATCATATGCCAATTACACTCACAACATATTCAACTTTCTGTTATAAATGAGCTAAGGCTGCTAAAATTGTCGTTTGAATTATGCCTTTCATCTCCCTATGGCTTTTATTTAAGCAGATCAGTTCAAGCCTCCAGTGACTGTTTTTTCTTTCCTGTTTGCATTTCTGAACATGCAGCACAACGGTAATGAATTCCACCATTTTAAAACCAATTACAGTAGTTGGGCTTTTTTACACTCTTTGTCACGGTCTCTGTGGAATAGGGCTGTTGGAGTGTCGACTACAGATGATCTGGATTCTTTTTTAGCTATTCCCAAAACTCAGCATGCTAATGCCATTCTTTTTTGCATTACTGTTTTTTTAACCTGGAATTTTTGGGGGTTTCTGTTGTTGTTTGTCAGGTTTGCATGTCTACAGATTGCTTATGTAAAAATATGGAGAATCTTTAAAGCAGCTGATATATTTTTAAAAGAACTAAACACTTCCAATGGTGTCAACCTTTGTATATCATAAGTAAAGTGAGGGTATAAAAGCAGAATGTCACATCTGTGACTGATTGTGTGAGTAAGAAAATAAATGCCCCCGTTTTGCCAATAAAAGCAATTGCTTGGAAGAGAGAGAGAGAGAAAAAAAGAAAAGAAACTGGGTTTATTTTTTTCCCCATTCTTATATATTTTTTTCATTAGATGTAATTAATGGTTTGTGATAATAAAATTGGGTCTTTGTCTGTTGCAGACCTTACACCATTGGACTTCTTTGTTTGCTGTAATTATATTTATTAATGATAACCAAAGACCTACAGAGGCAGTTAATAACCATGTTTTTCTGTCTCCATTTTTTCCATTCATGTTTAATTGTCCTAGATGTTTTGTAGGAAGGCTTTAGGAGATGGATTATTACAAAAAGAAGTTCCTGACATCTTTTCATTAACATGCATTCATGTAGTTTCTTACTTAAGTTTTGCATAATAAGGTGCACAGAAACCCAGATTGAATGATTCAGTTGCAACTGTTTTCTATTTATTATATTTAAAATGTAATTTATTCCAGTATTGGTAAAGCTGAATTTTTAGCAACAGTTGCTCCAGTCTTTAGTGTCAAATGAACCTTCAAAAATCATTCTAATATGTTTATTTGGTGCTCAATAAACATTTGATTAACAATTGATTAAAAGTGACACAGATCTTTTGTAACTTTATAAATATATTTACTATTGCAATTAAATGAACTTTCTATTCATCAAAGAATCGTGAAAAATGTTCCCACAAAATATTAAGCAGCATAACTGTTTTCAACATTGATAACAATTAGAAATGTTTCTTGAGCAGCATGTTAGTATGTTAGAATGGTTTATAAAGGATCATGTGACTGCTGAAACTTTACTTAATAAATTACATTCCTTTGTTATTATATTCAATTACATTCAATGAAGAGTTGGGCTTGTTGTTAGAAGAATCTCTTCATGTAATACTCCATATTCCTGTAATCCAGTCTCGTCCTCAACAGGCCACAGTTTACTGCCACTTTCAAAGTCTGCCTCATGCTTTTTAGTAGACCTCCATTAGCTAGTCACTAGTGTCTCTTCCAGTCTTCTACAAATCAATACAAGCTGGTGATGCCCAATTTCCGCCATCTTTCTTCTAACTTTGGCCAGTCTGATCACTCAGATGCTTTAGACGCTCAGGTGTGAAGTCCTGTCTGAGCTCATTTGTACATTGTTTCTATGTTTATTAAGGCCTCAGCTAGCTGTTGTTGTATTTAATGGTCCTCGTCTTTAAAAAGTAATGTATTTCATGGATTATATGAATTAGGTAACCAATGTTAGCATTTCAGTAATTTTTTTTTATCTTAAACAGGCTTAATTTAATAGACTCTTTGAGTCATATTATAAATAGCAAGAATGATTCACTTATTTGATCCATAACTTATTCACAAAAGTTGTGAAAGCTAGCTTTAAATTACACTGTCCACTTCAGCCGAGGGTTAGTGTTTTGTCAAAGGCTCACTAATTGCTGTCATTCCACCCGGCAGCTGTTGGCCATTAGAGGTCTTTGTTCCAGATGTTGTGTCATTATAATGGCCTTGATCATCATAATGGCTTCTGAAAGATGATTGGCTGTCATGTCTAGGCCTGATAATGCAGCCGTTGCTCTTTCTGCAAAATGGCTTCTGTGGTAAACCATGTATGCACTGCAGTGTAATAAAA
Source organism: allo-octoploid hybrid of Carassius auratus x Cyprinus carpio (assembly GCA_024542945.1). NCBI lineage: Eukaryota > Metazoa > Chordata > Actinopteri > Cypriniformes > allo-octoploid hybrid of Carassius auratus x Cyprinus carpio. The sequence continues at coordinate 9,659,872 of CM045042.1, forward strand.
TATATGCTATTGAAATGACAAAGGTTACGAGACGCAAAGCAATTTTCTATGTACTGTTTGTGCTTCAGAACACAAATGGAAGTGACTGCGTGTGTCACAATGGCCAATCTTTATGTCAGTGGATCTCTCTGATATAGAATGTGAAAATTGTCGCTGTCTCTTAAGAACATAAAGGAATGGCTTGGTTATTTGCCATCCGTTCAAAAGGGAACGTCCTTTAGGCATGGATTGCTCAAATTGTATTATGGCATAATGATGTGCGGTGTTCTGAGACCCAGCATCTGTGGCAGTGAAAAGGGAATGTGTGTATGTGTGTGCGAGGGAGAGAGGGAATTGAAGTGCCCTACTAGCTGTGTTTGGGTATGACTCCATGGAGAGTGGCAGTGATAAGAGAAGGCTGGGTGTAATGAGCCATATCCCATGCCCCTGCTTCCTGCCTTCAGGCCTGCAGATGGGAAGAGGAATGCCCTGCTCTCCTGTCTGTCTACCTCGCCTGTCCACTCCCTCCCTTTCTCGTGAACTCAACCACTCTTGAGTTTTTCATCCCTCGCTTTATTTTTCTGCCTGGCCTACAGACCTCTGCCGGATTTTGTGGAGCTTCTGATGGCGTGCAGAAAAATCAACGAGGCGTCCTCTGCCTATTCACTCTAAGATGGAAAAAGAGAGAGAAGCAGAGAACAGGACGGAGAGAGCGCTGGACTCTCTTATTTCACCACCACCTTTCCCTTTCTCTCAGCTCACTGAATTTAATCCTCACAGGGGTGATTCCCAGCCACTACTGTACGGAGCGACTTGCTGCATAGTAATGTGCTGCATTGACTAAGTGTGTATGTTCTGTTCCTATAGCTTCCACTTCCTGTTACTCAGCACTTAATTTACACGTATTAGGCTGCTGCTTTTCTAAGAGGCCTGATCTTTTAAATATGTGTCTATATGTAAGTGTGTATAAATGGGTCACGATGGTTAACAAGTTGTAGTTGTATAGTTATTGTATATAGTTATTGCATTTAATTATCACATGTATTATTTTATTATGATATATTAATATATAATATTCATTAAAGATGAAAATCATTCAAAATCAGAACAAAAATTTTAGATGTATCTCTTTGTAATGTAATGTAATCATCAACCTGATTGACCAATTGTTGGTTATAATGACCCATTTCTGCTTCTTACAAGATTTTGTATTTATCAGTGGAAAAGCATTGATTTATTAATTGCAGCACCGTCTCAGTTTGGTTTGATTTTGTTCTCCACAACCTGTCTTTCATGAAAACATAGTGGCATCACTTTAATTATAGTGTACTTGGCTGGTATTCGGGTGAATTGTGTTATTCTGGGCTGATGAATTTTTCATCAGCTGGTTATTACCATTTGGCTATCTTAAGCCCACTGTTTAGGAAGAGCTATTTAAAAAGTTTTATTCTCCTTGATGGATGGCGGTTGTTTGTTCCCCGGCAGGGAGAGGAAAATCTTTTTGAAATGAAAGGCACTGAATTAAACCTGCAGCTCATTCAGTCCAACTCCTCCAACCCACAAATAATTTTCTGCATGAGAGAGAGAAAACAAAGGGATTTGTGGGCTCAAATGTGAAGTGGATGAGGTAATTGTTTATAGGTGGACCTCTCATTGTGATGCTTGTTTAAAACCGCTTAGCTTTGGCCAAGATGATGAATTTACCTTGTGTTCGGGAAGTATTACGCCATGGTTCTTGATCAGCTGATGTCAAATGGATGCTTGATTTAATGGTTATGGCTCTGAAGTCTGTAGCATAAGTCTGTTTGATTGTAGGAGTTCAGGGAGTGGCTAATTCTCTTGATTACATCGAGAGCTTTTATCGCTTTGAGTGTTAGTCTTTTTGGGTCCTTGATATGCTTGCCCACAGCTTGAACCCGCTGCGTTTGGCAGTTGTGAGTCTCCTCTCTTTGAAACAATTAAAACAGGATATCAAAGGAACATAATGATCTGGATACCGCATTGGCTTTTGTCTACAGAACAATGGTCTGGGTTTATTGCATTTTATGGATGGAGGAGCCGATCGCTCATTTTAAATGCAAGTCAGTAAATTAATCGGTTCGTGTGAAGGCACTGTTAAAATTTCTTTTGGACTTTTGTGGCGAGTATTCTGTCTTTTTCAATACATTATGATAACACTGCCCAAATATTTGCCCAAACATTTTAGCACACCACTGAGGATGAAAGAGGACAGGCAAGGTGTTGTCTTGCTTCGTCAATGAAATAATAATTAGTCTGACAAATGGGCCTCTGAATTTTGATAAGCCCATTATCATGCACTGTTGCTGTTTGAGTTTCAAGGACTTCTTCTGGAGCTGAAATCTGTCATTCCCCCAAACATGAAAACGCTGTCATGTTTTCTCTTTCAAAGACATCTCTATACAGCTCTGACTTAAATGAAATATTTTTGCCAAAGTCAAAATACAATTCTCAGACTACAGCATGTAGTGTTAGGGGCTACACACAAGAGGGATGAATTGAATAGCTGTAGCACTTAGTTTTCTTGTGGATGTTACTGCTAGACAAATCGGTGTGAAGGTTCTTGTTCATGCGGCATTGAACTTTAGTGCAGTCTTGATATATGGTATAAATATCTTTAGATTTCCTCTTGTAGCCAAGTATGCATAAGTCATATGAATATTATGAGTAGCTTATCTACTGAATTATCCATGCTACCATAAACAATGTATGCAGAACCCTGTATTCTGTATAGTCAACAATGACATTTTAATCCCTGCTATTTCTCATGTTAATGTTGTCACAAAGTAAATTTAGCACATTGTTTGTATTCTCCTGTGCTGAAATATACATTTGCATTAGCAAAGTTTGAGGAAAAAGGCAAAATTGAGCTTGCAATTTTCTCTCAAGTCTTGCAGCTTCATCTTATTCATGCAATCAAGGCCTCAGAAGATCTGTTTTTTTTTGTTTGTTTTTTTCTGAATAGGTGGGCTTGGATAGGACAGAGTGCTCTTAATAACAAACAGATGCTATTGGTCTGTCTAAAGGTTTTGGCTTTGTGGAGGGAAGAGGCGAGAGAATCTGGGAGTTTTTTTTGCTGACCCTCACAGTTTGAAAACTGCTGATGGCCTCAGGTTGTTTCATGCATCTTCAAAACTCTGCCACACTGACTGATACTCTGTGGAATATCCGGCTTCATTTTCATTTGAAAGCTCGCGCAGTTTTCTCCAACACAAGAGACACAGTGAGCTATTACAGACAGGAAGAAGCTCCGCTTGGAAAAAGATAATCATCTGTTTTTTTTTTCGTTCTCTTCCCTCTTCTCTGCATTTCATTAATGAAAATGAACCTATCTCTTTTTGTAGAGACAGTAAATGAATTATAAGGGCAGTTATTTATTAACTGTGTTTGGGGGGCACAGAAGTGTGGAGGATCTTTAACGCTTAACGGCTCGGTGAACAGATATTTTTGATGTTGGAAGTGCACTTTTATCAGTCAATGCCATCAAATTCTCATCCATGAAAGGATGCTCGATGGTTATCACTCTCAATAATGGGTTTGCAGACCAGAGATAGGAATCTTAATACAAATTTGCTGTTTGTTTGTTCCCTCAGCACAGCACAGAGCCTTTAAACATTCATATTTAATCATAGGCAGTCTTTGCCTTAAGTCTACACTACACAGTTAGTTAATTCTGTTTTTGTTGTGGGAAGTGTCTGTCTCTCATAGTCCTTCGATGTCTCTCTTGTGTGGTGGAATGCCCAATTTGCACTGTTTAGGCTCCCACCAGCATCTGTATGGGGCTTAAACCCACCACAGCAGACTAAATCATCTATAATTAGTTGAGCTGGGCAGTTTATACAGCTGCAGAAGAAAAAATGTGGAGTGGGCAGAGAATGTAAAGAGAGAAATGGGAGTTTGCAGGTGGTTCTTGCGGTTTCTAATCTCCTCACTCCACTAGTCACAGGCTGCTTTTCGACGGTCTCACGTCCCCAGAGCTTGTATGCTTGTAAACTGACATCAGCGACAGTCAGACACCTGTAAATCCAGGTGTGTTATGAGCTGCGCTGCTGTGTCTGCGATTCCGGAGCTGCCAAAGGGAGCTCGCAGCACTCTACTCTGACGGCCGTTTGCTGTGAGTAATTTTGACCAACAAAGCTTTAAACCCACCTCAGATGTTCCATATACCTTTTATTAAAATAGCTAATGGAAATACAGCAGTCGGGAAGCCTTACCCTAAAATCAAAATGAAGAATAAAGAAATGGTTCATTTTATTACTGTTCTTATCTATGGAAAAGAGCAAAAAAACAAAAAACAAACAAATAACAAAATAAAAATAAAGGGAGAAACTAAGCAAAAATGAGTAATATTGCCTTGACAACTGGCTGGAATAAAAAAATATATTTTTTTTTTTATATTTTATTTTATCTTTGAAGTTTATTTTATTTCAAGTAACATTTTTTTGGTTTTAGTTTTAGATAGCTATTATAACCCTGAAAGATATATTATAACTAAACTGAAATGAGAAACTAAGCTAAACTAAAGGAAGATTAGAAATATGTATACACAATTCAGTTACAGTAATGTTCTTACTAATGTTCTGAAAAGTAAAAAGGTAAAATGTCCGGATGTGTTACACTAATGAGAAACGGCAGTGGTTGCAAATCTTAATGGTCCTGAAATAGGCTTCATCAAAATCTTACATCCGGTCATTTTGTTGTTTGTTTTTTCCTTTTTATTGTATGGTGAAATTTAATCTCTGCTTGTTTTTGCAGTTGTTTCTTTGGTGATTTTTAAAAAGCATTCAGTATTAGGTGTCCATGAGTATTCTGCACCAATGCCAGTGGACAGCTTCCGGCATGAGCTCTGCCTGCGCTGAAGGTTTGCAGTAGCACTCTGGTATTTTGATACAAAATACTTTAAACTCTCTTTCAACGGTCAATCTTTACATTTTTCTTGCTCTCTCATGGCTTTAACCCTGTTTAGCTCTAGTTGAACACACCATTACTGTGTGCACGTCTTTTAATACGGAGAACCGTCTCCTTTTGTCCTGTTTCTGTCTGCCATGTCCTTGTCTCATTATTGACTGAAGCAGTAATGATTATTTTTGTGTGAACTGAATGTGAAAAAGCCCTGGTTCCACTCTTGGGGCCAGTGGCATTGGGAGTGAACTATCCAGCAATATTAAAGAAACAGCCTTGGACCATAGAGTTCTAAAAATTTGTATAGGCACCTAATAATTCAACCAAATAAAAAAAGAACAAATTAATACTATCTTGCAAACAGCCCAGGGAATGTGCTTATGCAAGCATGACATCCATTTTGAGTATATATCATGGTGATTGATACTGTATTTGTTGGGTGCTGTATTTGAATAATTCTGAATATTTTTGCATGTTTGTGTTTGTGTGTGTTTCTAGTGATAATCATACCTGCACATGGATTACAGGTCTGCAAATGTGGGAGTGAATTAAAACTCAAATCTGCAGTCAGCCAATGTACGCCCACAGCGTCTTCAAAATGAATGTGTTAAAAGTCATTAAACAGCACTCAACTTAATCATTCTTTTACTTTTCATAATTAGGACCCTGGGCTACTGTCGGCTCCGGCACTGTTCACGCTTGGCTTTCGGCCACAAGTTGACTGAAGTTAAATTAGGCAAGATGACTTCTTTATTAAGGCATCTGCAGCGTGAATGACAAGCATGTTATATATCCAACCATTACGAGATATTTTACAGCTCTGAATGTAACAGCATGTAACATTTGCCATATTTGTTGTTTTTCGCTCTCATGTTTATTTGTTTGCAACTCCACCAAACATTGTTGTTTGAACTGCATCTCCTACAGTAGTAGAACTACACCAGATATAGATGTTTTTAAAATTCAGCTCTATCATAAATACTTCTCTGTTTCTTGCATTTCTGTACCCAATTGACTGCATAAGATAAAAAAAAAACACAAAACACTAAGCAAGAATAGTTGAAGGCTGAATCACTTTTTAGAGTGAGTGCAACAATTTGACAGTGTTTACAAACTTTGGAGAAGAGATTGAATTTTCCTGTTTTTTTTTTCATCTTCCCCCAAGTCATCAGTGTTTATAGTAGCTTATAATAATATGGGAACTTTGAATGAACCTTAGAGAAATTATTTAATATTATTTCTTCATCAGTGCTCACTATCAGACCATGTTGTATCAGGAAACTTTTCTTTCTAACATTGGCAAATGATAATAATATTAATGTTGCTACAGATTATTGGACTGTACTATTTTTAACCATTTTGTAAATGAATTAAACATTTGTGAGTTTGTAAATATGAATTTAAAATGGACTAAAAAACCCAGGGACTTCCTTATATGCCTCCTTAATGGCTGTATATTTGTCTCCTTGAGCTCATGGCATTTCTATTTGTTTCAGGTCAGACAGTTCACCTTGGGATATCCAGCTGCATGGCTCTAAATAATTATGACTTTCCTGTAAACAGGAGGACCCTAAAGGAGTTCGCCCGGAGGGCCTTATAAGAGCAAACTGGCGTGATAGTGATTATGATTTATTGAAGTTGTGATCATCTCTAACTGACCTGCAGTGAGCAGCTCTGGTTTGCTGTTCCTGGGCTCCGTGGGGTTTAGTTTAGCTGTGGATTTGGTAGTGGATGGCTGTCACGAGCATCTCTCCAGTCCCACCTCTATAAATAGAGAACACCACTTTCTCCCCGCTGCCATTCCTGGTGGGATTTTTCCTCACCACATCATCCTCCTTTGCTAGTGTCTCTCTACTGTCAGCTTGCCTATCCGTCCCTCTATTCATCCTTCCATCCGTCTGAAACATTAGCGCTAAAGTCTAATGTGTCTTGACACGCATTACTCCCAGCCCCACCCTCCTGTGCAGCACACACACACACACACACACACACACACACACACACACACACCTTCCTGTACTTTTTAAATGTACATACCAGTAACTCTGAGCTTTCTGTGCTGTATTCAGTTATGAAAGCCTTTAGCTACTTATTTAAGAGATCTATTTCTGAGTGCAGAGTTTTAATTTTAAACTCTCTTCAAAAAGATGAATTATGTCCGAGATAGTCTCCCTGTCATTTAGTTTTATATGTGATCTAATATGTTGGTCTAATCTGTAAAAATTAAGACTTCTTTTAAGTCGAACATTGATATCAGTCAAGCACTCATGCATTTGTAGTGTGTAATGTATATTTATAGTGTGATTTAAAACATGTTCGGGAGGTGTGTGCTAGAGTGTGTCAGATTCAGTTTCGAGGCTTGAGGTGCGGGGGGAAATCAGATACTTACTCACACAGACTCCATCAAAGACCAACAGAAAAACTTCAATATTCGCCTTGCAGCTGTCATCCAGAGTCAGAGAGCATCAACCAGTGAGACTTTAAACCAGCATTCCCCCACAGAGTGACAGGTGCAGGGCTAAATGATGGCTCGATGGAGCTTCCATTGAATCCGCTCCCAAAAAGAAAGCGAGTGAGATGCGAGGAACATCAAATCTCGACAGCCCAAAGATCTGATCAGCCCCCCTTACCTCAAAAGACGGAAAATGCCACTGCAGCATTCGAAGACGTTTCTGGAGCGAGCTTTAGGATTTGATGCAAACATGCTGCTTCAGGGGAGTTTAAAATAGAACTTGTACATTCTTTCCAAGGAGTGTCGGAGGATGACACGGTTTCTAAAAGAATGCAAGTGGAGAGAAGCGGGCACAGTCTGCTTGGCGTAGTGACCCTTTGTTGACCTCTCTTTCGAAATTGCATTGTTCCGTCACACTCATTGGGTATTCATCTCACTCTGTATCTTTTAACTGCTGTCTGCCTAGATGTTTCCTCAAATGTGCAGAGCCTCTGGCTGTAATATATTTAAATGGTATAAAGTAGCTCATTTTCCCAAGGATATGCCCCGGATCCCTGTTCCCATAAACAAGCACTTAGAATACAAATGGCAGAAATCTGGGCGAATACCACAGAAAACATCATTCGTTTCCCTCTTTATGAAGCGATTCCTTTTCTCACTGAGGGGTGGAGAGTTGCAAGTTAACTCGATTGTGAGTGAAAATCTAAATAATGTGCTTTGCCAGGGATGGCCTCAAAAATAATTGCTATCAAGCTGGATGTGTGAGTGGGAGATGGGGAGAGGCGACGAGATGAGCTCGTCAGTGAGAAGAGCCATTTACCAGAAGTGACAGAAGACAAGATGTTCTCCCGTGGGTGTGTTTGCCACACTCGGAGACCTTCACTGCTGGGGGTCCAGTAATTACAACAATTAAGATGGATATCCTTCATGTCATCTCAGACGGGATGTAGGCGCCGGTTTGTTATTGTCATGACATTTTTGGCTTTATTTTTATTCATAGACTTTCTTTTGCCGGTTTCGTGGCTTTGTTGTCCCGCGCAACGTGTTTAATTGCCCCAGAAAGTTAAATGCTACTTGCTAGAAGGAAGTGCAGCTGGGCTCCAAAGCCGATAAAGTGACACATTTCAAAAGTGCAGAGTCTTCACACCCTAAGTTAGTTGTTTTGATGCATTTTATTGTGCTAAAGAAAGGCTTTATTGTAATTTCTTTGTGAAACGTTTTGAAAAGAGTCCCCGAAGTTGCGGACTCCTTTGTTTTCTTGGATGAATTCGGTGTAGCACTTTATAGAATGAGATGAGCAGCTGAAGGTGCTTGCTCTCAATTTCTCCGTAACATCCTTTTGCACCCTCACTTTGTCTTATTGAGCTAATTGTTTGAACAATGACTTGCGATGAGCAGTGACTGGAGTGAGAAGGAGGGTGAAGAGAAAGTAATGACTGGAGCTTTTTCAAGCCTAGCCAAGACAATGGAGACAACAGCATCAATAAAGAGTAAACATCCCCCCACATCTCCACACAGTCTTTAATGAAGATCCCAGCTTTTGGCGGAGATAGATGAGGACTCATTCAGAGCAGCGAGTAGGTAGATGTGTGCTTTCTCTAGCTACAGATGGTAGACATCCAAAATGGGTAATACCGCCGCGCGTACCGCCGCCGCAGGGCCGCGGCGTTAACTGCAAATCAGTCGCGTGTTAAAATCATTCGCGAAACTACCGCCAGGTGGCGCAAAGGGACGGATTGCGAACTGAATGTAATTGTAAAATGAAAGGAAGACGTTAAACAACAATAACATTTTAATATACATTATAACATCCTTAAAAGCCATTAAAAAAAATAGGATAGTCTTAGGCGACAGTCTACTCATCAAAAATTTAAAGAAAGGCTGTTACACAAAGGCTCTTATGCATGCTATTGTTTTTAAACAGTCATTATATATATATATATATATATATATATATATATATATATATATATATATATATATATATATATATATATATATATATATATATATATATAAATACGGATTAATATTTTTCATTTCGGTTCATTCTTGGTTAAAAAAAAAATAATAATAATAATCTTCAGGTTCCATTTGCAGAGCGAAATGAGAACGGTCCAGCATTTACAAATAATTCTTATTAACTCTGTTATAATTCTTGATTTTTCAAACTGCTAACACTTTGCATTTTTGAATTATGCCTTTACTGTGTGACCAATAATTGTGAATTGTGACTTTGATCGCGCTGGTGCCTCACGCGCACATATTCATTGGAAACAGCAGTCGTTCACCGAGCCATGCGGCGCAAGCAGCGGGCCACTTTGGCATATTTTAGCTAATTATGATTTTTTTTCCCGTCGATACTGAAACACGTGTGAAATCCAAAGCCTATTTTACCTAATAAATAAGAGTTTAGCTTCAAATGGGCAACATGTTTGGATTTGTCCCGAATGAGAGAGATAAGCCCAACCTTACATTATGTATCGCTTTAAATTATTTTAATTATTATTTTTGTTGTTGTTTATAAGCCTATATTATTATATAGCCTGCTGCAATTATATTTATCCATTAGAATTATATATTTGTAATTCTTGTTCTGTTCTGATAATTTTTTTTTTACATTTAAAGGATTTGTTGTAAAGTGAAGGGAACTAAAAATGTCCTGTTGGTACATTAGCCTATAGCATTATTAGGCCTGCCGTTATTATTTCTGAATGTAATAAAATGCAACTCTCACAAATGTAATTTATTTTTTTAGCTTGTTTTCGTGTATGTTTTTATCCAGCTTTATTTTTTTCATTGCATCTAAAAATGACTTTGTGCATCACATTCACTTCGTGAACAAAACAAATATAACTTCAGATCCGCCTCTCGCGTTGCTCAGCTGTGGACCATTTCAAAATGTTTGATATAAAGGTTGCTGTCACATTTTATACAGGAATTGTTCATTAAAAAAAAAAAAAAAAAAAAAAAAAAATATTGTTAGTTTTATGCTAACATGCAATCAAGTCTTCGGATACTATATAAGATACAAATTCATTTAGGCTATTTAACATGCACTGTGACATTTTACCGTTTCAACTTATAAACTCCTTGAGATTTTAAAGTCAGTTTAATAGTATTGAAATTCAAGTTGAATCTAGTATATAAAAAAGGTTTTAATTGCTTAAATTATTTGTATGAATTAATAAGTTAGCATGACTTTTTCATCATAGCATTTTTTACGAGGTGTATTCGTTTTCTGAAACCAAGCACCCACTTTTTTCTTTTTTAAATCTATGAATCGCTCGCATATCTCCTACAACCTACAAATAAGGGCTAATAGAGGTTCTTTCTTTAATTATTTATTTATAATGTTTATTCTTGAAGAAAATAAGTATTTATTCTTTAATAAAATAAGGGACGATCCAAATATTTGTAGCTAATGTACAATAATATAGGCCTATATCTGCCTGCAGTTAAAAAGATATATTTGTTTTGATTCATCCATTTATGTAGGCTACAATTAGCCTATTCTAAAAATAAAAATAAAAATAAATAATGTCATAAAAAATGCCATCGGTCTGAATAAATTTTACCATTGTAGAATTGGGGTAGTAATTTAGGAGGTGAAAATACAGTGAAATTACAAATGGCATGGGATTTCAAAGCATGACAACTGAAGGTCTATGAACGTTTCTGAATGAATGTTTTGACTGAATGTTTTCCTGTCTTGCTAAATGTTGGGTCAGTTTGCGCGAGTCCCGCGCGCTGCGAAGCGGGAGCAGCTGACGGAGGATTCCGCTTGGTCTTAAAGCCTTCCGCAAACGCCTACGTTAACAAATAACAATGATTTTGGCAAAAATAATGATAAATTATCAATTGATAATTTGTTATTATTTTGGTCTAGTGAAAATAATAATATGGGCTGCGGGAAAATAATGAATAAAAAGAGTAAGGCTGCTGTGAGTACAGGCATGTTTCAACCCAGTAACAACACACCGTTCCTCACAGCCAAAAAACAGACCGAGCTCAGTTCAGCTGGAGGGGGCTGGGGTAGTTCTGTATAACTTGTGGGGGTCGAGATAAAGGTGTGAATCTCTTGTTCTTTCATATGGACAGTCTTTTGAGGGTTTCAAACTTGCAGAACAGGTTTTAGGACAACTTTAAAGAAAGGTTTGATCCACTTCAAATGTTGACTATATAGCGCAATAAAGTTTATTAGTTATTATAACTTAATTTCAGAGGAAGTTGCCTTAACTTAAAAAAAAAAAACTGTTGCATTAGGGCGGGGGGATAGGCCTATGGCCTAAAAAAAAATCCCCGATTTTTTTCACAAAAAAATCCAATTTACAATTTAAATCGATTTTTTTCCCTCCCTACTTAAAATCAATATTCAAATGACAAAGAAATTGTTCAAAACAAGTGTTAATATAACAATATATTATTTTTTAATACTAGCCCATCATGCATCTAACCATCCACTCGGCGTTAAGAGCTGTTCAGATTAAAACTGGCAACTCCGCAGTGAGTCAGTGTCATGGACGGAGGACAGACCAAGTGTAGGCCTAAATCAATTTTCTAGTTTATATTTTCATCTCGTTATGCCGCTGGTTTAGGTTATGTATTTATTTTTATTTCTTATATCAATTATTTGTAAATATAGCAGACACTGTCTAACCGTGTCTACACTGGACGGCCTTGTTCATATAGGGCGAAACATCTCTCACTCTGCAGCAGAGTATGTGAGAGTGGAGCGGCAACAATTTCCCTCCGCGCTCCTAGCATTTAATAATCACTAAGCTCCGCGGTTCATTGATACCAGAAACACTGCTCCGCCTTCACTCCGTGGCTAAAGTTGAAATGTTATGTTCATAATAGCTTATAAAAATAAAATAAAAATAAATAAATAAATGAATTAATTACATGAGAGTTTCAAAGGGGATTAGGCTATTGTGTGCAAACTTTTTGTCCTACCAAACGCCAAACTAATAAAATTGTCAGCATTAAAAGGTATAATTGCTGCTTTCTGCTGTGCAAATTTTGTTTGTAATGAAAATAACAGTTTACATTTTCGTCAGTTATTTTATCTACAGATCGATGCATTTGTTACAGATTTCTGCTCATTCAAAATCAGATACAGATGAAGTAGCCTACTGTAAGATTACATTTGTTTGAATGCATTATTGCAACAGCGATTACGTGTGAATGTGCTGTATCTTTTTAAATCATGCTTTAACCCGAAAATAATCAGTAAAAGAAAGACAAATTCCTTGAGACTTAGCCTGTAACATCCCGCTCGACTATTGCCGTCATTATAATCTTCGTATCAGAGAGATTATGTGTATCAAGCTATAGCTAAATATGTTTATCATGTGAATTCTTGCTAAATATGCAGTTATATTAAGGGATGTTGGCATGAATTGTATTCGTGATGGAGCGGTGCTGGAGCGAGTGAAAACCACGACGCTCCGACTTTTAAAAAATCCGCTCCTCCCCAGTCAGAATAACACCGCTCCGCTCATACTCTGCTCGGCAGCGTGTCTCAAACGCGCGGGGGAGTCTTGAGCCCAATCATTCTCAAAACATAAAATATTTATTTTATTTCAACTTTCGTTTTTGTGTTTCAGAGGAAAAATCAGTGTTAAGGCATCTCTCCATTACAGACCGTTCTGAAAGAGGAATTTATGCAAACGCGTATAAAATTCTTTAAAAACTTTAACAGAGATGTCTAGATGGTATTTAATAGGTCTGCTTCCCACGTAAGATTTTTCTATAGTCGTTCATTTGTCATTATTCAACTAATCGCAAGTTTATATTAAATTTACAACTATAATCCAGCCTTAATATATTCCACGCTCAAGAATATGCATTAAGTTTGTCACAAAGCACAGGCAGAAGTAGCCTAATAATTATGAAAAAGGAGACATTTTAATTATTTATTAATAAACGAATGTTTTCTTGTCGGCTGCAAGATGAAATTCACAGTGCTGACTCTCTCCACATGGACGCGCCTTTAAAGAGAAATACAACCTTCACAGATTACATAATGCTTTCGTTTTGAATTGATTCGTTTAGAAGACATTTCAAGCTTTCTGTAGATATATTTCTCATGTATGTGAGACACCCAGATTTTCAGTTATTTCATTATTAGGAAAAAAATCACGTGATCGAGAGGGCGCCTCCCTGTCATGCATGCGCATTAATAATTTTTGCACAAACACTTAAATATGAATAATAATTCACATTTTGCATATGCATTACAAAGTAAATAATTTTTTACATGTAATTATCCAAAATAAAACCAAACAAGATTTGTAATGAAGATAAAATATGTAGACAAATAAGAATAAATGCTGCACGTGCACTCAGCATCATGCAGAGCAAATCTTGCACTGATATTTTACGGAATATTATAGCTACATTTTATATTATGCATTTAAATGCGGCTGCCATTTATTTATTTATTTTATTTATTTATTTTTACTTTACTTAAATTATATGAAAGCAAGCAAAGAAGACTCCATTTAAAATCACTGAAGTTGTCAATTAATGAAGCTCTTTTTTTTTTTACATCATGTGCACTTTGTTGATAAGTGATGACCTTGTATTAATCCATCCATTCTTTAGAGTTGCAATGATTTAGTTAAATCGTGCAGGTTTAATTTATTCGTTTCTTGTTTTAATTAGGCCTAAATAATGGGAGCGAAATTATACAGTGCCTTACGTTTTACTAAAATAAAGAAAATAATTTATAAAACACGCAAGCCTAGCTCACAATAGGCTACCACTTTTAATGCTCCGATGCAAAGTAAACCACATTTTCTTTTTAATAATATAACACATAATTCATATTATATAAATAATACTGCACACTATTTAAATGTGTCTAATCTAAATTATGGTGTAGAGAAAATATAAGCACAGGCTCATAGGCTTGACATTTATCCTGCTTGAATTCGTTCTAAGAAACGCACATATCTTCATAAGGACTAAACTTTCATCTGTGAATATTAAATATTTTTTCTTTCATTTTCCCCGACTGCAGTCAAATATAACACTTCGGTGAGGCAAAGCTGACGTCTATTTGCGAAAATGTGCTTTGATGCGCTTGTTCGAAAACTTGTGATCAAAGCGCCACTCAGCGGTCAAAAGCTGCAAATGCACTTTGCAGACGCCGCGGCGGCGGTACGAGCGGCGGTAGAAACGACGTTTTGGATGTCCACCTACTGTAACTGGCTATTGGTTTGGAGAGGAGAGTCAGTGACCGTACAGCATTAAAGGGTGTGTGATTAAGGAGTACATGTGATGGAAAACCGGGCCCTATTGACATGCCTTTGTCTCCTCTTCCCGTAAGTCCCTCCGGGCTGCGCTAGGCGAGGAAGGGTTGCAAGTGGATTCAGAAAAGTTAAGGTGATTGATTGCTTTGCAGCAGTTTCTGTGCCTGCCATTGATTTCACCATCCAACTTCAGAGATGAAAGTTTTACATTTATGTTACTGCTAATCATTATTCCCTTGGCACATTGTCAAGAGCAAAAGGTGATTAAGACGCCGGTACATCATTAATTTGCACTGGCAGATAGGTTATTATTTTGTCCCTCTTTCCTTTACCTACACCTGCTCGTTTCATGCTCTCTCTTTATTGTCCTTGAACACGCACCCGGTCACGCTGCATCTTCACGTTGCAGTCAGATAAATGCAAGCAGGTATACAAGCTGTACACATGTTAGCAGCAGCGCAAGAGTACGTTAAACTCGGTTACAGCAGTTGTGTGATGTTCAGATTTTAGAGTCTCAGATGTGCTGTCAGAGTCGCTGGTCTTCTCATCAGCGCTCGGATCTTCTGACACTTCAGAGGTTCGCTTTACATACCTGTCATCTCTTAATGCTCGCTTCCCTGTGCCCGCCGGAGCTCCGTCACAGACTTATGCTCTTTGTAGAGGGAACATGTCTCTCTTCCACCACCTTTAAGACCGTAAGTGGTATTGAGTGAAGAGACTTTGCAGTGCACGGTTTAAAGTTGAGTAGTAAAACTCTGTCTGTTGATGCATTGGAGGGCAGAGTTTAAAATACGGGACCGTTTCGACCACAAAACCTCGTCAGCCTCTTTGTGCTGATTCTCCAGCCGAGCAGAATCCCTGATGAGCTTTCTCCTTCAGTGCTATCTGCATCTAGGCACTGAAGAACACATGAGGAGATGATGTCCTAGAGATGCTACTGCATAATTTCGCTCTTGTCACTGGCCTTCTCACAGATGTCTTTGTTCTGCCCTCTTTGTTTTGTTGAGGAGTGAGACTTCACACACGAGCGAGGTTTTGATTAGCATTTGTATGCAAACCATAAATTTGCGAAGATTTTGTACAATACATATACACGTTACAGTCTTTAGACATTTACAAAGCAGTACAAGTGTTTTTCCCTCTTCCATCTGTGCAGCTGTGGCTTATTTAAAGGCCAAACCTGAAAAGCAGTGCCTGGCCTTTTACAAGAGATTAGATGATTGCATTTTTTTTCTTTTGCACACTGGGGATGAAGAAGGTAAAGAAAGATCATAGTTTAATCAAGAAGATAAAGTGAACTTTTAGAATTCTGGTGTAAAATAAAGAAACCGTTTGTAAGGTTGTGCACTCTTTTGAATAGGATATAAGATAACTGAATACTAATGTTATTGGACTGGCCATCTGTCCAGGGTGTTTCCTCTCACCAATGGCCTGAAAAAAAACTGGGCCTGGTTCCAGCATTTAGTGAATGCTAAAAATAATAATACTTATAATTATTATTATTTATTACTATTACTGCTAATAACATATATTCATATTGTTAGAATTATTATTAATACATTATATATGTATTGTAAATTATATATTAATATTAGCATACAGTTTTAGTTTTGAGCCAAATTCTTAAATTTATGTGAATTGCAGAATATTTTAGTATTTGATTTTGCTGTGCAAAGCTATTGAACAAAAAAGTTTTTCACATGCTTAATATCACAAATTTTATAGTATAGTGTGGACTGTTATTTCTATTTCTTATTCACCTTTTTTGTGATTTCCAGAATCTCCAATTTTCAATGTGGTCTCAGACTTTTGAACCCAGTTGTATATATATATTTATGCAACAACAAAAATAAGAAGTGTACATGTCATAAAGCAGCATTTTTTCACATTTAAAGCTTTAGGCTCAGGAAAACAATGTAAAAAATAAATAATAATTGTGCAATTTTTACACTAGCGAAGCAGGGAAGCGCTGGGTAAACATGTTCAGTCCTGCAAGGGCTCTGTTTTAATTGCATCATGTAAGGAGCAGTGGTGTGATTGCTGAGCTGTGTAGCAATGTATGTGGGCCTGGGTGCCTGGGGCCTCCATGCGTACTCCCACACTCACAGACAAACACAGTGTGGGATGCTTGGAACCTGCTCAAAGGAAAAACATACACAGTATAAGGAACAAAGAACAAGTTTCTACCATGTTTGTTCTTGGATGTTTGTGGATTTATGACAGTTCTGTGAGTGAGTGAGTGAGTGAGTTAATGAACCCATGCTGTTGGTTCAGATGCTCATCTGCATTCACATGTATGTGAGTGTTTGAGCGACGTGTGAATTGGCAAGGGGTCCAGTGAAAGCCCTGTCTGAACATCCTGTGTGTGGTGCTCTATTATCTGGGCAGCTCCTCCACATCTGGCTGACTGTCAGCTTGGCTGCTGCAGCGGGGGGATCCTCCGTCTCCCGTGTCTGAGCCATCATAAGGCGATGTGGTATTTACACGGCCTCGCTTGTTTACCCTGGCAGCCTGAGAGGGAGGGAGGAGAGGGGCTGGCTGCGGCATGGGATTCCTCCAGCACTGGAGTAAAACGCACCTCATTGCCAACACACACACTCACATGCACACTGACACCTGGAAGCCGAATGCTCCAGCAAGGGTGGGCTATGGCGGATGATTGTTCCAGCACTGGCCCTTCTGTGAAGATCACACTGGGACTTGTTGTCTTTTTATTTTCTGATTACACTTTCAGGTCTCAACAGAGTTTGCTTAAGTTAATGGTTAAAAAGTAATCAAATGACATTTTTTTGTTTTTCAAGGTGAATGTATGAACAGAAACAAAGAAACAGCATGTGAACTGAACAAGTTTCAAATTGAATTGCAGTTTGTCACATCAAATAATACATCTGCTTAATTTAATGTGTGAAGAGATGCAAACATCCTGCTATATCCTTCAGTTTACGTTTGTGTTTCCTAGTTATGCATTAAGAGTTTGTGCCGTAATCAAAACATTTTTAAATGCATATTTACGTTTACATTTTTCCTGCAAGTTTTAGGCCTCTTGGATATTGGCTTAGTAATAAAGAGGGCTTCTCTTTCTCAAACAGACAGCACAAATGCACATTTCTGCCCTGTGCATTAAACAGGTGGTGAGAGACTAACACAGTCTTGTGTAATACCTTTATTAGGTGCAGATGTAGGCCTATTAGCTACATATCAGTTTGAACATTATTTTGAAGTCTTTGTGTTTGTTGTTCTGCATAAATAGTGCATCAGAAGTAATACATTTGCCTAGAATAGAGATTGTTTGAAGTAGTGCATTGATCAACACTGTCACACACATAACTACCCTCTTTTTTGTATTTGAGCTGTGTTTTAAAAATTGTTGGAGTCTAGATGTTAAGTCACACCAACTGAAGGAAGAAGTTGAGGTGTAATTGCTTTTGTTATTACAAAAGTACAATACAGTTAATAAAAAATGCTTTAAATTTTACATGTGATATTTCTTTGGTTTTTGCTTTAATTTTTGGGCTGACATTTTCATGTCATTGCATTGAAAAGTTAAAATAAATTGTGATCTAATGAATGTTATCACAGTTTTAGAGTTTTAGGAAACTTGTCTTTTTTTCTAGACAGCCATTATTAACATGCATAACCTTCATTTGACATAGTGTTTCTTGGTTGTGAGAAAAATGTTTTATGACTGGTTTTTGGACTGTATGCTGACAACTATTGTGTGGATGGTAACGAGATTGCATTGTGGAAATGACCTTTTCAGAGGTGTATTTGTTACTAATTAATTGTGCATGTCAAATAATTAGGGTTTGTGTAAATTATTATTTTTAATTTTTTTGTGAGAAACATTTAAAAAAACCTTTTGGGATTTAATCTTAGAGAAAAAGCAAGTCTCTGGTTTATTGGTTTTATCCATATGCAGAGCATGCCATATTAAAATCTGTATGTGTGACAGGATTCCAGTCGCTTAGATTCTGAAGTGGTGTTCAGAAACTTCTGCTGAAGGAAACTTTACTTCATTATCAGAAAGTGAATTTAATATTCCCTGGAGTTATGCTGACATTAAATGAGATTTTTTTTATATATATGTTTTTTTATGCTGGTCACTATTTAAATTGGATCCACTGACCGTTTAAATCGGATGAAAAAAAACAGTTGGGGACATTTATCTTCTGCATAAACAACCTACAGTTTTTGTGTGTGTGTGTTTGTGTGTGTGTGTGTGGTCCTTTTCTTCAACACTCGTTTTGAGACTAAACTTATTCCTTTCATTTCACTTTGTGTGCAGTATTACGGTACCTATTTTTTTAACCTTCTCCCTTAATAAAGTGATCTCTGCGTTGTATCGTTATCCAGGAGGAAGCAGGGGTGGGAGATGCACGACTTTATGAGAAGGCATGAATCTTGTCTCAAGGTTTGCGGAATACAGATGACAGGTGCTGCAAATGTCTTAGGTTCTGCAGATAAAGTTGACTTTAAGATTCAGAATTACCATAGCGATAGCCGTAACATCCTTCAAGGAGCCCCGCCAACCTATCGATTCTGCGCTGGTTTCGGGAACATAAGAAATCGATCGTTGGGACAGATTGATTTTTTTTAAGTAGGAGATTTTGTATGTGCTGGTTTTTTAATGGCTGCATTTGATGGATGTTAAGGATATAGTGGTCAGAGCGCCGGAAACGTCCACGGCAGCCTAGACAGGATCTGCCGGAATGATTTATGCATTCCTCCCTGTGATCACGGCATTATGGATAGTAAGAAAAGGTGCAAATGAAAGCATTTCAGCATGAACTGACAGCGGGTGGATATTTGTATTCTGAACTGCACCAGTTGTTACATAAAACAAATTTCGACTTTGTCCTTGTGTATGTTCCCTAACACTGTGCCTTTCTTTTGTAGGACACTCAGTTAATTTCCTCTTGCGATTCCAGATCATCTTACAGCTGATAATCGTTAAACAATTTTTTTCCACTTTAACTTTCTTTTTGTTTTTAATTTTAGTTTGATGAATTACAGTTGTCTATTTTGGGGTGTTTGTTTGCGGTGATAGACAAACATAAAGCGCCCAGGCAAAAAAACAATTTCCTCACACCATGTTTCAGTCACTTAAATACCCATCATTTCAGCCTGACAACTTAATGTTTTGTTTCCCTGTTTATGGGGCGTCATGTGGGCACAATGTGTAAATGATTGTCACTGTTGTCGGAGCCATTAAGTTGCCCACAGTTCTCTGTTATTAGTGCTCCCCTAATTCCGTCAGCTCCGCGGCCATCTCCAGCCTTCAATATCACCCGCCTTTGTTTATTAGAATCCTTTCCTGAATTTGAGCAAATTAAGATCCTGATTATTTTATTTGCCGAATGAGGACTTGTTAATGATCTTTCAACAAATTAAATAACCTTGGGCCATGCTAGGATTAATTAGATAATAAGAATCACATCTCTTTTTATCTTTTTTCCCCCTCCACTAAATGCATTACGTCTTGATGGTACTAAGATCTAAATTGGTTTTCATTTTAATGGCAGATCCTAAAACTAGCTACTCTCAATCTCAGAAACTAAACTCGTTTGCAACTTTCAAAAGCGCAAATGGCTAGGGGTTAGTTAAAGAGTGGTCTGTTCCTTCATCACGCTCACATCACATCCGTCTTGTCCAAGACTGAGACTGATTTATTGTACCTTTTATTTAAGGAGGCATTTGCCAATGGTTTGTGATGATGAGAATGTATCACCAGCCATGTTTCACTGCGTTCCCCAGAGCGGTAAGTTTGACGCTTACACCCCAAATTAAAGGCAAGTCAGGAAGAGCACTGCTGAAATCGAAAATTGTGCGAGCCTTGCGTTACATATGGGAATTTTCCTGTAAAAGTTTTTTTTTTTTGTAATAACTAAAGAACAGGAAGAGAAGGCTCCCTCTTGGTCATTTCTGGATTGACAGAGCCCTTTTTGAGGCTACAGACACCAATTAACTTGATACTCGAACAGGGCTGCAGTTTTACTGAAAGTCGAAGAGGCAATCAGGCCTCATCTGTCACTTCAGATGGTGAATGTTTATTTACTGTAGGTCAAAATAGAACAAATATAAACTGTTATGACCAGGTCTAGATCCAGACGTAAAGTAAGAAGACCTATAGCAGCGAGATGAAAATCTTTCACTGAAATAGAAAGAGCTGGACACCTAATCAACACAGTAATAAATCTGTTCATCCCTTTTATACACACACACATATATAATATACATGAATATAAATATATAAGGGAATTTACACACTCTTCTAGACATATCCTATGTCTTGTTGTTATTTTATTGATTTATATGTATTTATTTATACTTTTTTATTTATTACATTTTATTCATTTATTCATGTTATTTTTTATGTATGTACAGACTTCAGAATTCTTTAGACTAGTCTTTAGAAATGTCTAGCAAGATTCACACACACACAAGCATAAATAGTCATAACAACATGACATGATTTCTTCATTGTCAAGCCACAGTGTACATTTCTTGCAACTATTTACAGCAATCCTGTGGAAGGTCATCTTCAGAAGCACTGCTTTGGATGTTTCTATGGCCTTTATGTTGACTTCTACTGAAGTAGTCTTTCTGTTCTCTAGCCTCTTTGCAGCCCACGGCAGTGCACTGGCACCTGTTCTTTCAGGTGGAGCTGGTGTGAATGGGGTTTAAATACAAGAACTGTGTCTGAGATAAACAGGAGGGTTTAAAGACTCACTGTTTGCGCCAATACAATTAAAATGAGCAGCACATAAATCCTATTAGACGAGTGTCAGAGAATTAACAGCCAAAAAGAATATGAAGAACGTCTGACCTGTATTTATTAGACTCCGTCAGAGGGAACTAAGGAGATTTGGGGAGCTTGTATCAATCACGGGCAGTCTACAAAGATAAACCCATTACTTGTAAGTTAGCAAAGGGCTGCAGAAAATTACAGCTGCTCCCATTGGTGCAAAGCTGTTTGACACATTGTTCACACATCCCCAACACACCGTCGCTGAAAGCTGATTAAGTGAGATTTTAATACTGGCACGTCTGCTTCAATAAATGAGCCAAGTTAGTTGTACCTTTCTTTAGCTGTACCTTTGGTGAAATGGTACTTAGTTTATTAATTTGCCTCCACGTTGATTCTTTGGTTCGAACATTCCAGTGTTCCTTATTTCTGCTTCTCTGTGTTCTTCTGCTCCCTCCCTTACATGTTCTGATTTCGTGTTACTTTGGCATTGAGGTCTGTTGAATCAATATTTATTTGCCGTTGTGTTGCAGAATGAGGCCTTGGGGATGTGTAGTGGAAACATGAAACGATGGGGACCTTGTGGCAGCAGACAATTTCTAAATCACATTACATTGCCCCTCGCTTTGAGTGGCCAGCATCCCCGCAGTGTGGTCTCTCATTGCATGCAACCACTTGCACATTGATCAGGGTGGACCTTTGAGCTTCCACTCACCAGCCCTTAACCTCTGAACAATGTTAAGCTAACATCTGTAGTCTGTACCGAGATTTGTCTGGCACTCTTGGTAAAAAAAAAAAAAAAGCAAGCGTTTTCTTCTGCTGATTTCGTAATGCTTAGCCTTTGTATTTTTTAGGAAATGTCATTGGATATTTTCCGGGACATTTCTGCATTACAAATAAATCACAGTTTTAACCTTTGTCCACGATGGATTCTTTTTGATCGCTCAGACTAAGTCGTACCTAATCACAGCAATAGACTGTTCTCGGCTTATGGTGCTTTAAAGCATTTGTCTTCAGAATTAAACCCTTGAGGCGCACATACTAATCGGCCTTTGTGATGCTCGCTGAATCCCACATTGGCTCATCAGTAAAATACTTCACATTTAATTGCAGAAGTAAGAACGAAATTGGCTGTGTTCATGTTAAAATGACTGGGGCTGAATGAGAACGGAGGACTGGGTAATCAGCTGGGGAAAACTGTCGGAAGAGTTGCCGCGGAGTTGCAAGGAAGCCTCCCAATCCTGATAATTAAGTGTTCAGTGAAACAGTGTGTTCTCGCCTGATCTTCTGACAAGAGCAGGAAACAGTCCAGTAACTTGTGTTAATGACCTCTTTGCTGAAAGTGTTATTTATTAATTGCATTAGGTCGGAAATATTCCCCATCTCCAGTCTGCTTTATGCACCTCTTGGCACCCAACCGGTATTAACACACGGGATACGATTTCTTATAGCCACTTACTGTAACGGGAAGGTATTGGGTTTCATCATAGATCGCTTGTCTGACAAAAGCATCTATTTCGACTGCCGTTTTCCTTTCGACGAAATTACGCAGTCAGTCCAGTACATTGATTTTTATGTATGTATTTTTTTATTTCAAATTAATACCTTCAGGTTCTTAATCAATTGTAATTTTAGATGTCTGTATTTAGCCAATCCTTTTGTATTAAACATGTGGCTTTATGCATTTGTCTTTTTATGTTAAATGTTCCACAAGAGGAAACTGAAATCATTACAAAAATTGCATCGTTACATTCGCTTGCCAACTCCAATTAGAGGCATTTACATACACAATGAGCTTTTGGATAGCTTTGCCACAGAGTTAGGTACGACCGGCGGCTACAGCTTGACATGTAATTCATTTTGGCTCTGAGGAGTCCTGTAGGCGAAAGTTAATTTCCTAAAATTAAACTTACCATATTAGCTGAAAGATTAATGCTAATCTGACCGGTAGGTCTCGGCAGCCTTGCATTGCTACAATGCTCATGGCTGAGGAGTGAGTGCTGCGAGACTGGGGGAATGTAAGGGTTGGCCTGGCTATTATTAACATCTCGACTGTGGCAAACCGACACTGCAAAGGAACTTTTGGGGGATGTTTGTCCAACTTTGTGTTTAATTGACATGATCTTACAGATCGATGTTGGTGCACAGACTTTGCAGTGGTGTTTTCTGAGTAAAAAAAAAACAAAAAAATATTTGACCTTAGTGGGTATATCTTGGGTATATCTGGCAGGTTGCCCACCATTGTGTGGATGAATTTGACCTTTAATGGCTTTTTGAATTTGTTAGGAGTATAAGGAGACTTTTTCTCAATACCTGAAGCTGGAATGGTTTAGTTTTTGGTGTTTTCGGATGGCATTGACTGACTGTTGTTTCAGGTGTTTGTATTTCTGTGTGTGTGTGTGTCTATAATATACATACACACACAGATATATGCATACATTTACATTCATAAGAAAATAAAACTGAGTCTTTTTTTCTCTGTTGTTATTATTTTTATTATGGTTATTGAATATTCTTACAATGACTTGAGTCTGTGTTAGTATGTTAGTGTCTTCTTATAGATGTGTGTTTGTGAATACAGCCTGTCAGCCATGTCTCATGTTGGCAGAAGTGATGGACTTTTCTTTCTGAGGGTGTAGGATGAGATGCCCAGTGAGAAGCACTGAGGTTTGGTGAGAGCGGATGGTGTTGGCACTGCTGCAGTCAGCTGAGTCTCCAGGCAGCTTTAACTAGCCGAAGGCAGTGAAGCTGAAAGCTCGGGGCTCGGCCCGGCACTGGCCTCTCCGCCGGTTACCCCACACAGTGGGGTGGAAAGCAGTCATCACCCATCCACCCCAGTCTGACGGCCCGCCTCAACTCTGAGCTCTCATGGTTGTTAACAGCCTCTACAACTTTTCTATCTTATTGACAGGGCTTTGAAAGATTTATCATACTTTTGCAGAGATTTCATGCTTTGGGAATGTTGAAAGGCCCTGAAATAGCACAGTCCCTAGTGAACATACTCCTTTAATAAGAAAACAGCCAGTGGAGCGCAGAGAAAAGAAAAAAGCTGCAAAGCGGACAGGACATTTGTTAGAAGCAGCAACAAAAGTGGTCGTAAGCAGACAGCGAGCTGGATTCTTTCGTAGAAAGGGCTGTGACTAAAAAGCTGTGACTGCACCGCGCTCGTCCGCAGCAGTCGCGTTTGTTGTGCGAAAGTGCGATCGTGGAGAGTGTGGCATCCGTTATCATGCTTGTCTCCTGACATCCCCTTCCGTATGATCTGCCGTTTGTGTGCGTGGATGTCAGTAGGGGGCAGGCAGGCTTGATGGAGCAGCGTCAAAACAGAATCAACAACTTCTGCCGACAAGAAAGAAATGATTTCCCCCCGTACATGCCTCACATCCAAAAACAAATAAATTTGCTCCCTTGTGCCTCATAGGGAATGTTTGATATGCACAATATGTAAGAGCAAGTGACAAAGGAAAAGGAAAAAAACACTGATTTGGGGATTGTTTTCTCATGTTGTTGTTTATAGATATTTTCTCTTTTGAAATTTGAGAATGAACTGTCAATCTGTGATATGTGATGTTGTGAGCCTTTTGTCTTTGGCAAGGTTCCTCCTTTTCGCCATGGTAAAGTGATCAGCTAAGTGTGTTAATGTGGCTTCCTCAAAATGACTATTGTTCAACACAAGAAACCTTTGCTTACTCCTTACACTCTCTCTCTCTCTCTCTCTCTCTTTCGCACTCAGATGCAGTATCATAATGTACAATGATAATGTAAATAAAAAGCTTGCATACTGCGAGATCGATCAGTTTGAAGTTACATCCTAGCAGGCATATGTGCCCGAGAGAGGCAAACAAAGAGAGAGGACGGCAGTTTAGCTTAGCTGTAGATTTATTCACATTCAGAGGGCCATTACAGTTGACCTTGCATTGCCAGGGAAAGCTTGTGTAAACCAAGACCTAATAAATCAACTTTAACAAGCTCACTCCCAGCCGGCAGAGCAGCCATGCAATGCAGAGCCAACCCTGTGTATTAATTCCATTCTTTTCACTGAGGTTACCTGTAGATTCGATTTCCCTGATTGCATTCCATGAGACAGCTCCACCATTTAATTGCTCTGCAGAAAGCATCTCGTCACTGTCCCTTCAGCTAGACACACATACGTTTACCGAGAAACCTAATGAGGACATCCCACAGACATCTATTCTTATTATATAAAGCTAATTAGTAAATAAATAAATATTAATAATAGCAGTATGCATTTGAAGTACAGCTAAGTATAATTAGCTAAATTTTTGTACGTAATTTTATATTATTTTTATTTGAAAAGGGTTTTTAATGCTCACCATTTTAATCAATTTAATATTTAGTAAAACAAATATTGTTGATTTATTATTTATTTTTTAGATATAATTATAGCTTAACTGTTTTCTTTTTTTAATATATTTTAAAATGTAATTTACTTCTGTGATGACAAAGCTACATATTCAGCAGTCATTACTTCAGTCTTCAGTATAACAAGATCCTTCATAAATCATTCTAATATGCTGATTTGGTGCTCAAGAAACATGTTTTATTTAATTATTATCAATGTATATTCTCTGATGAATAGAAATTTCAAGAGAGCACCAACTTTTGTAAGTTAGAAATTGTTTTTACTCTCACTCTTTATTAATTCCTTCCAAAAAGCTTTTGTTCTGTCGGGGCAGATTTTGATAGATGGGATGAAGAATAAAATTTCTCACTTATTTAAAAAAAAGTTTTGCCAGAGTTATTGCATTCAGATATTTGGGTGATGTTTGAAGGAAATGGTAGTATTTTATGATGTTTTTAGCTACGAAGCTACATTTTTGTTTCCCACTTCTAGACCACCTTCAGTTTAGATTTCTAATAAGTCTTTAGTCATGCCTTGAGAGCAGTAATGACAATGCATATTGGTATTTACAGATCAGTTTTGAAAAGTTGTAGTATTACATATTTATTTATTCTTTTTTTTTCTGATGCTGGTGTAAATGATAAATTAATGTGTTAAATTCCGCCGTGGCATTTTTGATACACATAGAACAAAAAGAAAGCGAGACACAGGGATATATGGAGCTGAAAGAGAGTGTTTTTCTTTTCCTGTGCACGTCAGTGATTTGAGCGGCTCAATAATGTGGAAAAGTAATTGTGGTAGAGGGTGAGGTTATTTTGGAGGCAGGTATGCTGGCCTGACACTGACAGCCAGTCACTCATACACGGAGGCTGCTGTTGACAGGTGGTCTGTGGAGGATAGGGGGATCTCACACACATACACACAAGCCTCCCTCTATGCTTCAGCCCATCACCCAACCCGCTGTAACCCGTTCATTATCGCACCCTGGCACCATGACCAGTCTTGAGGACAGGGGTTTGGCATAGGAATATGTGTGTGGGAAAGCAGCACAGAATGCACAAGGTGAAGTTATCCAGATGTCACATTGCGGGGTTTTGAAGCGGAGCACAGCCGAGGATGCCGAACATCAGTGTGTATGGTGTGCTGGTGACGGGGAGCGGAGTTGACACGCTGTCACAAAGTGATGAAAAGCACTGTAAGGTGATGTGGCGGCTCTTCTCCCATTGTCCATGTGGAAGGGAGGGGGGAGGAAAGGAGAGAATTGGTGGGATGGAGGTAGGTGAGCTTTATATACTAGACAAGTGCTGCTTAGTGGCCTACGTCCCACATGCCCAGCCTATGTTACGCCATCTCTCTATCAGCAAGGACCAGAGCCTGGTTGCATGCTGTTGGCTCCCTAGAGAGAAAGAAAGAGGGGGGAAATGTAAAAGAGAAGGCAAGTATGTAAACTGGAAGCACAATGGATCCTGGAGAGAATGTGATGCGGAGAGACAGAGATTGAGCGGGAGCTCGGAAAATAGCTTTTTTCACCTTCTTGCTGGTGGTTGCGCAGCGAGAGCAGGCAGGAGGGAGTCAGGAAGGCTAGCTTCTTTTACCCTTTCTGCAACGTCTATGACTGAGACCTGCTGGCTGTCTGCAGAAAAGCTTTCCTAATGTACTGCTTTCCCTGCGGACACAGGAATCAGTGCTGGTCACTTGCTCCGCTCTTTCCATCCATCCCTCCATCCATTTCTCTCTTAAATTATTAAACAAAGGACATTCAGTCAGGGAGCGGGCTGAACCCTGCCTGGTGCGCAGTTCGTTGTAGTATGTTTTCAAGCAAACTGCTCACAAGCAGAATAGATTTAGGCAGCAGCACTTATGTTTGAGATGTTTAGGTTAATATAACTGCATCTTTTTTTTCCTGGTTTCACACAAGCAGCAGCATTGTTTTTTTTTTATTTTATTTTTTTTATGTCTTCCATGTCCAAAACCCTTAATTCACAAGCTTTTATACTGAGCGTAATTTAAGCTTAGTACACGTTCATGCCTGTTTAAAGAGAGAGGGGTCGACACGAGGCCACTAGTACTGTGGAACAATGACGGAATGGCTCCTGGGTAGGTCAGCTGACTTGCGCACTAGCAGCTCAGGGGATTGAACCAGTGACCTTCTGGGTAGTTGTCACTCCTCTGCCTTCTTGGCTCCTGCTGCCAAAAATGAAGTAAATCAAGCACAGGTGATGCAGTGAACCATGTTATAAAAGGCATGGAAATAAGTACAGAGCTTGGTAATGGGCTTCCTGAACTATGTGAACTCTCTTAACTGCAAAGTGTTGTTGATTCAGTGCTTAAGACATCTAGGCATGCTTCTTGTTAGGTATGTGTCAATTTGTGCCCGTCTATGTCTGGCAAATAAAATATTGTTTTCAAAAAGATTTTCAAATAAACTATATATATATATATATATATATATATATATATATATATATATATATATATATATAATTTATATTCACTTCTGGTAAACATTTGAAATCACTAAGATTTTCTAATATTTTGAAAAAAGTTTCTTATGCTATGAAATGCCATGCTTCTGAAATATGCTATTTAAAAAAATACTGTTCTCAAGAAACTTTTTTTTTCTTATAATTATTGTTAAAGGCAGTTTTTGCTGTTTAATGTTTTTGTGAAAACTGCTTTTTTTCAGGCTTTCTTGATGAACAGAAAGTTTAAAAGGGCAGAATTTGTTTTAAATGAAAATCCTTGTGCTATAAATGTTTACTGCCACTTTTGATCAATGTGATAATGTATTCTTGCTGAATAAAAGTTTTTTTTTAATTATTTTTTACTTTATTTCACCCAAACTTTTGAATGGTTTGAACTTTGATAATAAGAAATGTTTCTTAATCACCAAATCAGCATTTTAATTTCTGAAGGATTTTTTTTTTTTTATAAGAATAAAAAAAGATAAAATATCTAAATGCTAAATTCTATATTCTATGCTTACTTGTGAAAACACTTGATGGTTTCTATGTGGATCTTACGAACAGTAAGTACTGTCAAGTGGATTCGCAACGTGTCAAGTCAAGGATTTTTACCTGACCAGCTGTTTCTGTAATCTGAAGTGTGGTTCATTTTGGTTGCAGTCATGAATATTTTGATATTAGCCTAGATGAGGAGTCGTTTTTGATGGAGTAGTCTCATTGAAGTCCCTTTCTCCAGATGTTTGCAGTATGCACAATTAATGCTTATGGTTATAAAGAGAATCTTCAGAACATGTCAGTCCTTTTGAAATTCAAAATAAGCTAAACCACATTGTCTTTTGACACTGTAGCTTTCTGATGAACTGTTGTTTTTCTTTTTGTGTGGCTAATTATGGGCACAATAATAATCTGGCTCAACCTGATTTCTGTGTGGAGCACTGTTTTGCATCAGCATGTGTGTCTCTCTCAGAGCTTGAGGGCCGGCGTTTGGAGAGAGACTGACTTTACCTTTCAAATAACTGGCTACAACCAGCATCCTCCTGTTGTCACGTCCACTGGTAATGAAAACATCTCACTGTCAAAGAAATTGTATTAATATACCCAGATGTCTATTGGAAAACATAGCCGAAACTGGCATGAAATCATACCACGAGTCATAATGAGAGAACTGCAGCAGTTCGTGCTGAATTATATATTGCATTCGTGTGATTGGATAAGGTGAGGCCACTAGAACTCAGACTTAATAATTTAGTGGTTGCATTACTGTGGAGATGATTGCATGGGCAGGATAAGATTTGTTTATTGGGTGTAAGAGAGGTAAACAGAGTGCCACCGGAGGGTATAATGTCTGGAATGAGACACCATGGCATATTGTGAGAGGGGAAAAAAAGACAAATTGCAAATTACAATGTTTAAATGCATTTTTTTTTTAAATGCTGCAGGTTATAAAGGAATGGTTTACCCCAAAATGAAAACTGTCAGTTGTGACCAGCTACATCATGTTGAATACATTTGACCTAGAAAATTATCAAGTATAATGGAGAAAAAAAAGAATGTGTCAGTTTTCTAATGTAAAATAAATTTTGTGCTCCAAACCGGGGGGCTGGGGAGTGGGGTGTTTGGAGTACAAAATTTAAATAAAAGTACAAAAAAAATATTTTATATTGGTGAGGGTGAGTAAATGATGACAGACTTTTAATTTTTGTGTGCCCTATTCCTTTAAGCCTCTGCAGTCCCTCATAAAGTAATTAGTAGTCCATGGATTTTGTAGAATTATCTCATAGAATTCGAGGACTCGGAATGCTGAGTGACACTCTGCGTCCCCATGGCAACAGCACACGGACTCCCCACACCGAAATGGCCCCATTCACCCCTTCCTCATTTAGATATTTAGTGCTCGTTAGGGGGCTGATGATTTAGCCCATAAATCTGCAGCCTCCTATACTATGAGTACACAAGCACGCACCTCACTGAGGCTTTTCTCAGCGCACACAAACATGCCAGTTAGGTTCCACATTCATTACTGCACCGTATGTGTGTGTTTTTGTGCATGGGAGTTTGTGTGTGTCTTGCCGTTCTTGAGTGTGAGTGGAATGGACACGGGTGGAGGGAACAGTGTATGTGTGCTGTCCAGTCAGGTCCCAGGGGCCGCTCTTCATGCATGGGAAAGCGTGCTGGAGTGTGTGTCTGTGTTTGTGCGTGCTGAGAGTCCACATCTGTTAGCGTGGCACACATTGCTTTCCCTCAGACAGCGCTACTGAGAGACTCTGGCACTGAGTCGTGATGGAACAAGCTCATTATACCAATCCCTCCCTCCTTCTACCGGTAACACACGAGAAGTGGGCCGTGTGTGTATGTCTCAGAGGCTTGCCTGTCATATGTGTATGTGTGTGTGTGTGTGCATGTCATAGACAGATTGCTTCTCCACCAGACCCTAATACAGAATGGCACGCAGTTAAGTTGGGCGTGCAATCGTGCATTTGAAAGGTGTGTTTTTCTCTCTGTCATGTTGTCCGAATGCATGCCTCTCCATCGCCGAGCTAAGAAGCAGAGGCAGGGAGGTGAGGGGAACTTTTTATCCAGTTCAATAGTAAGAGAATTAAGCATGAAATGACAAAGAGCTGGATAACAGCAAGAGAGCCCGGATCTGCCTCTGCTGGAGTGAGTTTTTGGCCTTAGAAAGTGAGACCAAAGGCAGTTTTTAGATGAGTGCCCATTACTTCCACAGCCAGCTTGGACTTGTAGAGGAAGATTCAGCTGTACGGCTAAGGACTGGGCGGTAATGCAAAGGTGATCTCTGTCATTATAGGGCAGGATGACCATTGATTTTTTTTTTTCTTCCTAGGAAATCGAAAAGACTAATGTTATTCATTGAAATGATCTTTTTTCATCTTTCCATCTTGGCTGTACGCCTCCATTGATTCGCCCGTTCTTGTACGTGAACAGCGTCTTCTCGGGTGCAAATGAAATCTGAGTCTGTTTCGTAGAACCACCGACTCAGCCTTGGCTGCAAAGACTTTCTGCAGCGCCTTTTCTGTAATCACACGGTCGGCATTGATTATGTTGCCGCCAAGTTATTAGATAAGACTGTATCGCGCTTTTTTTCTTAACAAATCCTTGTAAACATTGTAAGTCAGACTAACTTCCAATTCACGAGCACATCTTTAGTGTGGTTTTCATGATTGGAACCCTAAAGAGAGTGGGCATTACAAAGCTGTAGCCCACAAATAAGTTGCCTATGAAGCTTATTTATGTCTTGTCTGTTTCCTTAGCTTTAAAATACAAAATAATGAGGCTATGCTCCACAGATGATAATAAGAAAGCCCAAAAAATAAGAAGAAAAAGAAAGATTGGGGGGGGAGGGGGGTAAGAAAGAGAGATGTTATTGCGCCAAAAGAAGACAATAATCTGCCAAACAGGTTTAAATGAGCTAATGAGAACATCTCATGCAAAACTAAAGAGATGATTGCTACTCAATGAAGTCTTTTCACTGCTATATTTCCACCGCACATTCTCCTAATAACGCACAGGCTCAGGCAAAACATTTTGTGAGGCTGTAACCTAGAAATACAAATAGGAGAATTTGCAAAAGTATCTCCATTAACACATTCCAGGTCACAGTCAGCTGCTTTTATTATGTAGGTGCTCAAAACAGTCTCAAATGAGCTTGTGGTGCTTCATCGGAACCTCTCGGATAAACTCTGGGCGCTTATTTGAGACTGTTTTAGGAATTGCAACCAGACATAAAATGTGTGTGTTCTTTATATATTAATAAATAAAACTACATAGCATATATATTTTATAGACTTAAGTCTGAATTTCTTTTAGATTTTTTTTTTAATTAAAATTTTTATCTTTTTATTTTTATTTTTAAAATCAATTTGAAAAGTTTTTCTCATTAAAGGCAACTTGATATTTTTGTGTGTGTTTTTTTTTTTTTCCAGGATTCTTTCAGAAACAGAAACAATTCTGTAATTCTGTAAAAGGAAACAGTTTTCTCTAACAATTTAGATATCTTTGCTGTCACTTTTGGTCAACTTAATGTGTCCTTGCTGAATAAAAGATATTAACAGCTTTTGAAAGGTACCGCTTATGTAATTAAATGTATAATTAATAGATATTTTAACAATTTTTTTAACATTTTTTTTTTATTTAGTGACAGTCGCATTGACGCGATGCCGTAGTCACTGTTTAAAATTTCATTTGAAACCACCAATTAGATTTCTGTCCTGTTTTTCAGGCCTGGGTGATATAAAGCCTTAATTTGCATGGTGTTTGAGCACCGTTGCTTGCGTTCGTCGGCTGGATGGCCAAAGGCTTGTGACTTTTTCCCCCAGCGTGACAGACAGCTCTGTCCAGCTTCAGTCCGGTTTTAATTAGGACAGCCCATCTGAGATTAGAAGGCGTGGGGCCCCAGGGGCTCCCGTTTCCAGCCTGTTTGAATGTTTCTCCCAGATGTAAGTGCAGCACAGTGCCAGACCCATATCTTTAGTCTCAGCACACTCCAAACAGCACCATCCTCCCTTAAAATAACCCATGCAACTCTCTCAAGCAGCACTTATTAATGGAAATGGGGCTAGGCCGGGTGGTAATGGAGTTCGACTGTGGTTCCGAGGTTCCACCACACTCTCTCTGTGGTGAAATTAAGAGAACTGTCACTTGTAATTGGGTTGCTCTCTGAGCCTCTGTGTAATCTTTTCTCACGCTCTCAAGAGCCACGCCATCTTGAGCCTAACTGGGCCAGACTTTGCACAATAGTCCGCCAGAATCTCTTCAGAGGATCTGAAATAAAGCAGAACTTCAAGGGGGCAGAGCCATGCCTTGGGTGGAGATTATTTCGCTTTTGTCTGTGTCTTGCAGAAAAGCGAATCATGTTCCTTTTCTTTGTTTTTCTTCAATGAGCGGATGACTGACATACAAAGCCGTATTGTTGTAACAAAGAAAAGTTTTGTTTGCTGGCAGCGTAGTGCTTTGTGGTGGATAAGGTGGCTTGAGATATCTGCATCTCAGACATGAGTTTTGACTGCTCTCGAGATGAAGAGACATGCTCTTTTTGTTTGAGGATGGCTTTTGCTTCAACCTTTCTCCATCTTTTTGCTCTTGATCCGCCCACTCGCTTTTAATCTAAAAAACATAACACAGTTATTGCTTTATTTATTCCCCTCCTATGTGGGGAGATAGATTTTTCTTTTTTCTTTTTCTTCTTCCTTTCTAGAAATTGAGAAAGCGATCCGTTCCTTCCCTAAGGCCAATGACTTGTTTTTGGCTCATGCATGGGAACAGTCTACTTTTTTAATATCATATCTTTTTATCATTTTCTGTCTTATATTAATTTACTTTTATTTATTTTTTATTTTTGTTTTCTAGTTATACCGAATAAAGAGCCTTGTAACCGAGCCATTACCTTATTTTTATATATTTATGTTACATGTTTAAATATGCATATTTTTTATCTTTATGTGTAACATACCAAAACCAATTTTTACTCTCCGTTTTGGACTTTGCCTATTTTCCTTCATTCCACACACACAGCCCTGATGCGCAACTCGTGACAGGCTCAACTCAATTCCCCACTTCTAGTGCCATAAAATCCTCACCATGAGAGATTTCTTTAGCGGCAAATGTAGTTGTAATTTCTTTACCCGAGTCACAATGGTTGTCCTTGCACTGTACCTTGTCGTCAAAATGTATATGAATCTCCTTTGACATGGTGCTTGAGTGTGAACATTCCACAGGCTTTTAATTGTTCACATAATGTGTGCACAGCTTGTATAGAGCAGGTTCATTATAACCGAACAATTTGAGCGTTCTTAATGACCTTATGAGGTAAAATATTTAATGTATGTAGATGTATGTGAATGTGTACATATACCTGTATTTTGGGGTCAGTAAGTTTTTTTTTAAATGCATTTCAAAAATGTTTTCTTCTTTGATATGTGAAGGCAAAGCTGAATTCTAGTCTTCACAAATCAGAAATCTTTTGTGACATTAGCCTAAAAAAAATACTATTACTAAAACTAAAAACTAAAACTAAACCTAAACTAAACTACTACTGACCGCAACATTTTTAGTGTATACACATACTCAGTGACAGAAACACAAAATATCTGGTCAGACCTATAGTTATAGTTTAGCATCATAGCTTGCGAATCACTACTAGCACCCATGGATACTTAATAGGATCCTTGTGAAAGTCTGTAGTCCCTACGGTGTTTTTTTCTAAGGTACTGTTGTCTGTTTGAGCAACTGCTCTGATGTTTATTGATATGTCTTGCTCATTGATTCGTCTACTCCCTGGACAATTACGGCTTCAGTTTTCTCTACACGCTTAAAAGGAGTAGCACTGAAACATGAGGCCCATTTGTCACGCCTGGTTTCTTCGTTCTGTTGCAGTTGTTACGGATAGATTTTATTTATGCAAGAAATAATTCCTGTTTTGAATAATTGTCTATATATATTGAGCCGAATGGCTTTTCTTTTCTTTTTTTGTGTGACTCCTGAAGGCTTCTGAAACGTTTCAAGCAAGCGAGCATTAGAAGTGTGCAGGATCGATGCTCTCTCTTAAGGGGCCGGATATTCCAGCCCGACATTACGACAGTGCATTAGAAGATTAAAAGTAATGTCTGAACGTGTGTGCCACTGCTTAATTGATTCTCAGGCTGCTTCTAGACAAGGTGTTGCCATCGATCCGCTCTGCCAATTTCTTGATTGCAAATCCTGATGTCAAAGAATCCGGCCTAATGCCATAATCATACACTTGTGATGACGAGGGAGTTGTTTCTAATCAAACACAGCGGGCAATGCCAGTAGTCATTTTTTTAAGTGAAGCAATCAGTCTGTTAAAGGCAGTACTCAGAATGTTCCTTAAGTCTGTCCCCTTTGTCTTTGAAACACTATTGCGTGATCGCAAAATCCTTTAAGATCGCTGTCGTCACCCCCTCCGCTTTG
Organism: allo-octoploid hybrid of Carassius auratus x Cyprinus carpio; assembly: GCA_024542945.1. NCBI lineage: Eukaryota > Metazoa > Chordata > Actinopteri > Cypriniformes > allo-octoploid hybrid of Carassius auratus x Cyprinus carpio. Next base: position 9,695,000 of record CM045042.1, read on the forward strand.
ATTGATTTACTAATTGTTGTTTACATGCAGGATTAGTTTGCTTGCATCCCTCGAGAGTTCGTCCATATAAAGACTTAGATTATCTCGGCTGACACAGCTTCAGCAAACAGTTGCCCGAGGAATAATCATTAAAGAAAAAGAATGTACATGCGTTTTTATATTACTTCACTTTTCACTTCATTGATCCTCGTTCAAAGGAAGGAAACGTTTAGCGTATTGCTCAGGCCGTATTAAATCCCAGCTACTCTAAGGTCACCATTGCTAAATTGGGCTGTTTCCCATTCATGGCCTCAGATGCAGAGAAGTGGGTTAAGTTGGTATCGGCACGGTAGTTTATTAAGTGCGAAAACACTCCGGTTTGATAGGAGGAGGCAGTCTCTTCCTGGTGCTCCTCTAGAGCTCTGTTTTAATAAGGAGAATGCACTCTTTAATTGTTGAGTGAGACCATAACAGATGCTTCACTTCCATATTAATGGAGAACCGGGAAGCTGGTGTTGAGGGGGTGGCAGCCGACTGTAATGCCGAAAAAAAAAAGATAAACAGAGTGAACTAGCGCAAAGTGGGTGAAATTTGAAGGAAAATCATGCGGAAAAAGACTCCTTCATTAGTTTGTTTTCCTCGTCCTGTTCTCCTCAGCAGATGATGTTCTCAGAGTTTGTACTGACTTTGCAAATTAGGATGCAGTGGCAGGCTTTTCCAGCCAATATAAGCCTGTCAATCACATTTGTAATGCATTCGAGAGGGTGTTGATGTTCCTCGCCTTTCCCCTCGCTCAAACCTGTCGGGAACAGTAAATAATGCTGATAGTTTAGGGAAACGCAACGTGACGAGAGTTATCCCAGTGTGCCATAGCACACGCCACTGAGGGACCAAGGAAATGGTTCTGATTATGTTTTGCATATTAACCGACAGCATGCAAAATGTCTAAATTGGCTGTCATTTAAGCTTATGAAATGGATATGGTTTTCCAAAATGAAATAAACATCATTGGTGTTATAGCAACATTTTTTCCCCCTTCTATATTGATAGACAAACTCAATTTTTGTGTCAATGCTTAGCGTTCATCATGTTTGGTTATGAGGTTCCTGTCACAAACACCTGCAGGCAAGGAAAACGTGTTTTATCAATTTCTGTGTTTACGAGTAGTTATTACGAGTCACAGAATTTAAAAATAAATGAAATAAACACATCACTCTGCAGACGTTCGTCTTGATGAATTTCAGTTTGTTTGGGCGTCAGAAAATGAATGCAGTTGTTTCAACCGCATGTTCTTAAGTCAATGGATGCTGCATTTAGATATGATGTGAAGTTCTTTATTAAACAGGAAGCTGTAGAAGTGTCCTTCTCTACGCTTGTGTTTGATCTCGACTGCACAGGAACGGTTCTCAGCGGTGGTGCTTATTGACTGCTCTCCAATCTTGTTGATTTTATGGTGGTGACGTCACCAAACCGGACACAAACAAAGGTTTCTGGTTTGATGGTGGCCGTGGCAACAGTCACTAGAGAGGTTGTCTTTGCAACTGCACTGACATTTGCACCCTTTTTCTCTGACCTTTCTGTAGCACCGGGATTAATCCAGTCCTCCTACCAGTCGAGTGAGTGGATGTGAGTGTTGTGCGCAGAGCCCATAACAGGATGAGCACCGCCGTCTTCCGTTTGAGATATTTTGATATAAACGGTCACCCTGAACTGTCCTTTTGCTATTTCTCTCACTTTCATTTTTGCTTCGGTTTTTTATCTTGATTTCTCTCCCACTCTCCCTCGCCATCTCCACCTGCAGTTCACCTCAGTGTCCTGCAGAGGGCAATCTGTGACTGCGCTTGACCGTGAGCTCTTCACGCAGGTTGCTGAGCTGTATCGGAGAGCTATGCGTTTTGGATTGTTGTATAAACTATGCTATATCTGATGAGGAAATAACAAGCTGTGGCAGCTAGTGGACCTGCGTCCTTGCCCTGAGACTCTGGGGGCCGTTGAAGTCTGCGTGTCTATCGCACGGGTACAGGATAAGGGAGCTGGCGGATCAGGAAGTGAAAAAGCACAATAAATGATTTCTGGCTTGTACTAATGGGATTTATTATGAACTGCTTGTCAGCACTGATGCACATTGATCCTGTTTTTCACGGGGGAGGGGGTGGCAGGGATGTTTTTGCTCAAAAAACACATGCTTGTGCTCTGAAAGCCTGGTATCTAACATGATCTGGAATGGGGCCTGAGTTACGGATTCGAAGTGCAGGTGGAAGAGCATTGATTTATACCAGCAGGTTTGCCAGGGTTTATAGGATTGGCTAAATGTCATTACTCTGCTGGTGGCAAGGTGATGAACTGTAATAAACTTTGATGTGGGTGGGCGGGTGTCGGGGTGCCAGTCACTCGTAAACCTCAGAAGCATGACAGATTTTGAGAGATTGTTTAAGAATTGTTCCCCAGCTGGCACTTTGTTTGAAATGTGTGCTTTTTATTATGCTGGTATGAAGTTGTATCGACACTACCATTCAGAAGTTTTGGATCCGCATGATTTATTCTTTTTTTTAAACAAAGAATAGTTTTATTCAGACAGGACACATTACATTTATCAAAAGTGACAGTTAAGGCATTCATAATGTTTTTTAAAAAAAGCTTTTTATTTGAAATAAATGCTGTTCTTTCAGCATTCCATTCATCAAAGAACCCTGACATAAAACATTAAGCACTGTTTTAAAATTATTCTTGAGCAGCAAATCAGTATATTATAATGATTTATGAATGATCACGTGACACAGAAAACTGAAGTGACAATTCCGTTCTGACATAACAGAAATAAATAACAGTTTAAAATCTAAATTTATTTTCAATTAAAATAATATTTCACAGTTTTATTGCATTTTTGATCAAATAAATGCAGCGATGGTAAAAATAAGACACTTCTTTCAAAGTAAGAAGAAAGACCCCTAAACTTTTGAATGGTAATTGAAATGGTATGTTCACTCTATAAAGAGTTTGAACATGAAGCAGACAGACTCTTCCTCGGTCTAGCTGCTCCAAAGTCTAGAAATACCGAGCTTGTCCTAATCCTCCACCCTTCCTCTCATCCCACTCTGAGAGCTGATTAATTCATTCTTTCCCTTCTAATCTCACATCAGCTAATGTGTTACAGTCTCCATCAGCATAGGGGTGTGTTGTTGTGCACATTGAAGGTCAAGTCCCTGTCTCTAATTAATTGCTTTTTGGTAATATTCTCAAGTCAGGGATACAGGTAAGCCAGCATTTACTATTCAAGGAGTCTGTTTATTTTCTACTGTGTTAGTTCTGTTATTTCTATCACTACTCCACCTTCATGTTTTTGGCAAAACATTTGCATCGAATATTCAACTGGGTGTTTTTTCGGAAGGCTCTGTGGGGCTGTTGTCAATTATTTCATTGTTTGGGAGGCAGAGTCTTCATTAGGGAACCAGGGTACGTCTGCTGGACTAGGTGGGAGCTCAGACTGCACTGGTGTGTGTGGCCATTGGGGGAAATCTAAAGCAATACTCACATAAATGAAGGGAAATTGGAGAAAATCTTCAATAGAAGATTAATGGCATCAGTGAGGAACTCAAGCAGAGACATTTGAGATAGGAGTTTGCAAATAGAGGACTTGTTAATTCTTTCACTCTGTTTTCTTAATTCTCGACACTTTAATTACCTAATTTCTTTCTCTCGCTTTCTCTCCTGACAAAACGCACATTTTCTTCTCATTTAGCTCTTCCAGACTCTCTTTTATTTGTTAAATTTAGTGGTACTTTATTATTTGAGCTCCTTATTCACTCAAAGGAGATATTTATACCTTTGTGCATCTCTGTCTTTAACTTTTTGTTCGCTTAATACAGAATTGGCAGCATTCGCAATTCGATAAACTCTTTTTGCCTGGACACTAAACACATTTGCTTCTCCAAAACATTATATGGACTTTATAAAGCCCAATTTACTGTGCTGCTTAGCCCATTGTTGAATGAGAGTGTGATGCTTGTCTTACCCTGAATGAGATAATGTTAGTCCTCCTCTGAATGGGCTGAATTCCTCCACTGTTCTTTGTGTTCAGGTGATTAAATTCCAGGGAATTTGTATCCATGGAGGGGGGACATCATTGTCGGCAATGGTGCATAGCAAGCAGACAAACCTTTCTGCATGTTAATCTCAGAGCTTTGCTTTAGTGTACAAAGGCACAATCTGAATTGGCGCAAATACAAAGAGACACGGAGATCATTTTACCAGCACTTAAGGGAGAAGTATGAACGGTGTAACCGAATTTACACAAAGCCTGGTAATTTGCTTTAAGAGTTATCAGATTTCATATTCAAGATTGCTTGCATATTTGGATAAAGATGTGAGGATGAATTCATTGCAAGATAGAGTGGCTTTATGTTTTTGAGCCTAACAGTAGATAAGATCCACAGAATAATAAATCATTAGTTAATACAGAAGTTAATAAATCCCCCAAACATGAAACTGAAATCTCTCTAGACAAGGGGTGCTTTTTTTTAAAGAAAACAAGAAGCAACAGGCTTTTATTCAAACGTGTCAGTGTCAATACAGATTAAATAATCCAAGTGATGTTAATAAGTATAGCGAGACATGAAAGCACGTCATGCCATCTCTGATACCTCCTCCGCCTCCACACTCCTTCTGAAAAAGGTTTTAGCAGCTGCGGTGGCAGACAAGTCCTCGTCAATGTCTTTAGTAAACGCTGCCTCCCGCGCGGCCTGTCACAGCGGAGGTTACCGCGATCATCCCTGTCGTTCACTAGTGACGTGTCACCTGTAAACACTTCTCCCTGCTCTCCTGCTGGTGGCTGATGGTGGTATGTGTGTGTTTTATACAGCTGTAGCTGGCGGATCAGGAAGTGAAAAAGCACAATAAATGCTGTGTGAAATATGTGTGTGTGAATGTGTTTATGGTTATTATGGTTTCCATAACATAATTTCCTCATTCATTTTCCTCTTTGCAAATATTGGGGGTAAAAGGCAAGCTGTGACCAGTATAAATCCTACCCCCACCCCCCCAATCATATTTTGTCTTGGGTGTCGGCCCGGAGCTATAAAGCTCTAGCTCAGAGGGCTTTATGGTTGGCCTTGGGAGCTCCTGTGTTTTCTTTACCCTTGTCAGTCTTTGGTGTACATGAGCACAGACTGTGCAGAAAAGCCATATAGCACCCGGCGCTGGCAGGAGGCAAGTTTAGAGACTTAATTCTCAAATCAAAATTTAAAGTCAACATGCAATTATTTTTATTCATGATCAGTGCATGAATAAAACACTTGAAGAGGCAAAAAAGTTAAGAACTGCATCAAATTATGGACGGTAAATAAGCCAGGAATCTAGTTAAATTTCAAGTTGATTTCAAGTCTTTGTATACACAATATTTGGGATTAAGTTTAATTTTTAATTTTTTTTTTTTTTAAATGGGTTTATTTGCTCAAATGCATTTTTGATTTTAAGGAAAGGAAAAATTGTAATAGTACTGTGAAATATTATTATAAAATATTATAATATAGCTGTATTGTTTTAAAATATACTTTAATATTTAATATTTATTATTCCAGTCATTACTTCAGTCTCTGGAGTCATGTGATCTTTCATAAATCATTCTAATTTGTTGCTATAGAAATATTTCTTATTGTTGTCAATGTAGAAAACTGTTGTGCTGCTTAATATTTTATTGGAAACTTAAACTTTTTTAATGAATAGAAATTTTAAAAGAACAGCATTTATTAAAAAATATTTAGATTACTATGTAATTAGAATACTTTTATGTGAAAATCTCATTGCTCACAAACTTTTGAATGGTAGTGAGTATTATCTTTTTACTGGGGACACACATAGACATTACTGCTTATTCACATTCATCGGACTGGAAAATATTTATATTTATATTTTCCACATAGGAGTCATGATTTGGTATTCTTGATACCACATCCCTTTTTGCAAGTATATTTTAGACTGAACCTGTACTGTTAAAATGTTTTGTGACGGGTGACTTCGATAAGTAAATGATCTGCTTTACTTGGAAAAGTACCCAGAAAAGCTTAGTCAAGTCCCCCCCCCTCCCCCCCTTACTATTCATTGAAAAGAATGATACAGAAAAATAAAATTAGATTCTCAGTGGCTCAGATGAAAGGATATGATTTTTCGTCACTGTAATATGCTTTAATGTTGAATGAGATTCAGGTGATAAAGAGCCAGAAATTGTGTCCTCTAGCTTCACCATGATTTGTTTGTGAATGTAATGTAATGAAACACCTGTAATCTTCATCTCTTCAACATCATTTCCATGTACAGACATGTAGAAGATGAATTATTTATAGCCATTACAAAGAACATGTCTTGTGAGTTTTTGTGAGCCTGTGTTGATGTGCATGGTCGTAAGTGCATTTTGTATCACACACTCTCATAAAGGAACTCACCTGCTGCTGGAACCCTGAAACATCTGCTCTCGCTTCATTACAGCCAACTTCCTTTTATGCATTTTGAGCATCCTACTTTCTGTCCTCCTCTCTTTCACTCTCTAGTTGAGTTTTGGGTAGCGAAGTTGAGGGGAAAAAGGAAAACTGAATGATAAACAGATCAGCAACAATAGTGTGAAATGCCAGCCCTATTTTGCTTGTACAAAGGAACATGCTTGTGTATTCCCTCTTGTCCTTTGCCGTTTCTGTGTCTCTCTATTGTCTCCGGATCTGAATCAAGCTGTGCTGGATCTCTAGATGCTCAGAAAGTCTCGGTGGGCCGTGCCGCCCCAGGAGAACGTGCTCTAAATGAGCCTCCATTCAAAACGCAACATCTCCCTTTCCACTGCACAAAAAATGCCAGGACAGAGGAGGAGAAGTCAGGTCAGACTCTGCTTTGAAGCTTCTGTTCCCAGAGCTGCCTATTTGAAACAAAATCGCAATTCTCACAGAGCGTTTTACCCCCCGCAACTCCTGGGCCCCCAGCCTCAGCTTAACCAATTCAAACATGCCAACAGGAGGAGAGGAGACAGACAGATCGACTGGTGTGCAGCGCCTCAGAAAATCACAGCTAACCATGCATTGTGGTTTGCCTCGTTAACAATTCAATTGTTGTTGTCTCCGTGGATGTTTGTCCCTCTTATGAATGTGTCGTGGGATATTATGACTGTGTTTTAGCACAGATCTAGACCTATCTTTTATAGTCTCAAAAAACCTAGAAAAATACAGAGAAAAATGTGACTAGCAAAAAAAACTGTTAGTACTTTGGGTTTGATGAAGTAAATGTGAAAAGAAGAGAGGGCCCTCAGGGTACCTTCAACTCAACTTACGATAGAGAGGAGCATGTAGAGTATATTTCAGATACTTCCCTCTCCCCTTGGCACTCTGTCTATTGTTTCTATTTGTTGTTTTCTTTTTTATGTAGTTATAGTGCAAATACAAATTGAAATTCCACACAGAATCTCAAAGAAGAGAAAACAAAGCCCAGTGGGATCAATGCATCCCTATTGTCAATAGTGTTTATGAATCTCTAGTAACATACAGCTTGAGTCAGTTTGTGTAGGGGGGCAATTAGAGCCGTCTAGGCAAAAACTGAAGTTGTCTCTGTTTTGTTTGTATTGGAGCCTCTGAAGTGTTGTGTTTTCCACCCACTACGTTTCTGCTGGCAGACTTAGCTTGTTCCTGGACATCCCTCATTAGCACGTTTTCAGGCGCCAAATGAAATAAGCTATAGTGAACCTTTAGTCTTTGAAATTTCTCCTCTAATACTGAGTCGTTTATTATTGATGCACAATAGACTTTCAGAATAAATGTATCAATCTAGCAGTACCATATAACATTATTGATATGCCAATATTGCACTTTTTTATTTATTGGTATTATGCACAATATTATCAGATCAGAATCGGAATCTGCTGATAATGGCTTAAAACGTAAATATCGGCATCTTCTCGATATGAAAAATTATGCAGATAGGCCTTGCTGATAAGATGAATAACTCACAAGTGCTCAGGGTGTGCTAGCGATAAGATCACATCACCAGTGTGCTCATTCCTTAAGCAAACTTTTGCCTGAATGTTAATTAGATTTACTTTTTTGGATTGCCGCATTTAATCTGAGAATGCAAGAATGATGCATCCTTTGTGTGAGAGTCAACAGTCACTAGTTTGTGCCTATCCGGTAAGGAATCATACCGGTCAGAATTTTAATATTGGTCCATCCTTATGTCAGAAAAAAATGCAAATGAATGAAGTGTTGTTTATGCTTTGCAACTACCAGTGTAGAAATCGGTCAGTTTAGACACTGTTTTATAGAGAAACAAATGCTAAGAAAGTCATCTTGCTCATAGTGCTCCAGCACAGCTAACTTTTGCCCTCTCACTCAAACTAATTCCTCTGTGGTGGTTCAGAATCAACAGAGGGTGGGGTAGATGGGGACACATCATTACCTAGCGTACCTGTGGGCCAGGACTGCCGCCACCAAGGTTAACTGGTTTTGGTTGCTCAACTCCAGTTGGCATGGCTACCGTCTCCAGGGGTAGCAGCCTTCCTCCTGCTCTCGGTCCCCATGAGCCTCAGTTGCTTTGTGTTAGAAGACAAGCCCACTCTTGATCCTGCCCAGCTCGGAATGGAACTGAAAACAAAAAGCCAGTAAACACAGTACCAGTGGGAGAGGGTTTGCAGTCCTCAGATTTGGCATGGTTTTTGTGTGTATCGAACATTTTACATGATACAAAGCACAGAAGGCTAGTCACTGGCAAGGATCTTTCGCTCTGTCCTTGATGAATGATTCTATCTGAAGGCATCAGGTGATCTATTTTTCATGCGAGTCCTGTAGTCGCACCGTGTAGCTCGAGGTGGCACAGGGTCCCATGTGCAAGTGCACATCCCTGGATCTGAAGTCCATGTGGAGATGAGATGACGAGTATCTCGGGGTGCAAAGGGAGATTGTCTTGAGGTGAGGAAAGAAGAGCTGGCTGTTGAAAGGTCACACCTGTCATTTCTTAGAAGTTGAGTAGAAGATCACCTGCAGGCCACCACATGAAAGTCTATGACACTCTTGTCTCACCGATGTAAAAAAAAAAAAAAGAGCCTAAATGCGCAAATTCACTCCCCACGGAGCTGTACTACTGAAGAAAGACAGTGATATTTGCCCTCCCACTCAGCAACAGGCCTTTCTTCGCTATCTTGTTGTAGATAAATGTGTGCAATGTGTTTTTAACATTATTTTCCATCCAGCCCTGACACACTTTTACTTAGCCAACTCAAATGGACGTTCTATTTAAAGCACTAGTAAATTAACAGCAATTTGTGGATTTGATGTGGAGGACGGCTCGTTCATATCCCTCGTCTCATTCGTTAACAAATCGCCTAGTGCCTTAACAAAGAGTAATTGTCTCACCTGCTTTCACTTAGCTGGGCAGCTCAGCCTCTCCAAATGAGCACCTCCATCTTATTTCGCCGTGTCCTACTTGAGGAGCCGAGCTGAGCCGAGAGGGGCGCGAGAGCCCCCGCTGGAACTCCCTACCCTCGCCGCAAATCCACGGGAGGTCCCAAAGCCGCCCCGCGCCGGCTGCAGCACAGGCAAATTGCCACAGCTGAGACAAGTCTCCATTCAACAGGCTAATTAATCTTGCTTTGTAAGAGTAGTCATGCCAGAACCTCCTCGGGCCAGGCTGCTGATGCAGGCCTTCCAAAGTTTGGAGGCTTCGTTTATGGGCAGTTAAAGATCTCTCCGTCTGTTATTAGGTGGGTGCTGGAAGAGTGGCTATGATGAATAGGGATTTCTACTGCTATTGAATGGACAGAGAAGTGAGGTGAATGCGATTTAATGGTGCGGATGTGAGGAGAAACAGCTTGTGTTTGCCCAGATCTCAGGCTGAATGAAGCCAATAACGCTGATTAGGACACTGAGCCTTCAGAGAGATGCAGAAAGCCACCTCTTTGGCTTGCGGTTGCTTGCTGCCTCCATGGCTCACGCTGTCAACATTGTCCACTTAGGAGCCTCGGAGGTGATGATAAATATCTGGTCTTTAATAGCTGTTGCGTTTTTTTCTAATATGACACCTCTTTAACATTTTAAATTGATTTCTCTCTGTGGAAAACAGTGGTGAGACCAAACAAACATGACCCTCTTTGGGTATGTGAGATAAATAGTGCCGTCTACCCAGCATAATTAAGGTAGGCTTTAAAGATTTTGTGTGCCACTGTTTTGTGTATGTGGTAAGTTGTTTGTACTACTCACGACGGTAAACATAGCTTTGATTTTTGTGTGCGAGACAAAGAGCTAAGCATCGTGGATTCAGGTCCAGATTCTAGTAGGTTTACTGGCGTGCCTTTTATATTGCCATTGTCAAGTATACATAAACATTTACATACATATATACAAATTTTAGTTTAATACAAAATAAGAGAATAATAAAAAATAAATAAAATATATTGAAAATTTTCATATTTTTTAATAATTAATAACAAAATTGATATGTACACTAGCATTCAAACATTTGGGGTTGGTAAGTTTTTTTATGTTTATGTTTTGGCAAGAGTCTGTTATGCACACCAAAAATACATTTAAAAAAGAGAAGAAAACAAAAATATTTTGTTATATCATTTTAATTTAAAACAATTGTTTTCTGTTTTAATGTATTTCAAAAAATGCTATTTGTTCCTGCAAAGCTGAATTTTCAGCAGCTATTACGTTGGTCTTCAATGTCACGTGATCCTTCATAGATCATTGTAATATTTTATATAATATTTGATGCTCAAGAAACAGTTCTTGTCTTAGGACAACTTTGATGAAATTTTTTGATCCGATTCAAATGTTGATTACTGTATATATGTATGTATACATATACTCTATATATGTATGTATACGTGCTATACATGCTGTACCACTGCTGGGTGAAGCATCACCTGCTCAGCTGTGCTGTCATTAATCACTGCAGTTCTCTTCCCTGAGCAGTTCAGCAGCCAAAAGTCAGGTCAGTCTCTGGGTCTGCATGACAGACACATCTCATCCCAGCAGGAATACCACCTCGGCAGTCACCAGCTAACTCAAGGGGCCTTGTTTAGCTCCCACTAAGAGTTCCCCAAGTTCACTACCACTACTGCCGCCTTCTCTGTTCATGCTGTTTCTTTTTGTCTCTTTCTGTCTTTCCTCCATCTCTGCACAAATTCTCTTGGGCACCCTGGCCGCTGCGCTGTCAGTTTTTTAGTGATGGATTCTAAACTAAGTGTAAGTTCTAGTTGGAGTTCATCTTTGTCTATCAGACTTCCCATTGAATCTGAAATCTAAAGCATCCACTTATTAGTGGTAAACAAAACAGGAGCACTTGTATCTGTTCTGTGTTTGTTAAGTGTAGACTGCACTTCTTTTTAACCATCCTCAGGAGAAGAAAAGAATAAAGCTTGAGGGAGAGATGGAGAACATCACATAACATCACATCAGACTCCAGTACTCATTTATTTCTTCACTCTCGTCTTTCTGCCCGGTAAGGCTGTTTGGGTGCCACTACCCCTCCGCTGTCTGCAAAGGAGCCAGTTCATTAGAACCATATGCTGCAATCAATTCTGCAGAGACTCCGGCTGAACCCAAATGAGATCCGCTGTGATTTACCTTTTAAATGGGCCTCTTGTTTACCAGTCTATGACACTGTGTGAATATACTAAAAAGTGTGGCTCACCTTGATTGGGCACTGGTGTCCTTCAGGTGCTGCTGAAGCTACCCGAGTTAACCTGCCTATATTCTCTTTCACGCTTATTGAATAGGGAAGTCCACATGGACCTTTTAAGACTATGAGCTCGATTGACTGCCCTTTGCAATTGATTGACCAAAGGATGAAATAAACACTCCGCTATGCAGTGCAGCAAATCACCTTGAAAGCCCGTTCTTCTGTACCTGACACGCAGGGAGCCACATTTCTATGGATGATAAATTCGGCAGTAATAGAAACATTCATGCCATCCCTTTTGCTCTAATGCAGAATTTCAGCCCAGTTTGGGCGGTTTTCTCTGGTGTCTTGGTATATCTGTACATTTTTAGCTTACAGTGACCTTTGGAATTTACTTTCAGTGCAAATTTTTGTTTTGCTCATATTTTTTTCCTATCACAAAAATATCCTTTGACATGAAATGGCAACACAATGACTAAATCCGTTTTAGTCAGATAGAAATGAACTAAAACATCTAATTTTAGTAGATGAAAATTACGTTTTAGTTGATGTGCAAAATGAAACCAAGTATTCAAACTTTTTTACCCTTTAACAAAATCATTTTAAAAGATGGGAAATCATTGTTAGTTCATTAAATTTTTTTTTTTTTTTCTAGTCATTTTTTTCAAATTAAAAATAAAATCAATTAAAGGGATAGCTACCCCAAAATGAACATTTACTGAACCTTATTTTATTTAAAACTTGTATGACTTTCTTTAAGCAGACCAAAGAAGGTAGTTTACTGCTTCTTTTTAAGTCCATGTAATAAAAGTCAGTAAAGTGTACCGAGAAACTGTGCTTTGATTGTCCTTTTAAGGAAATGTTGGCATATGGTTAGATGTTTAAAAGAACTTAAGATATCCTGAACTGTCTCTGTTCTTCAACATCAGTGAATTGCTTTTGTAAACATTTAAAACTGCATTCACAAGCATGCTTATATTTGAAACCAGCTGATTGAGTCTGTAATTTACAGCACAGCTTCATCTCACAAGCATCCCCTAAACGCTAGTACTCTTTGATGTGTGATGCAAAACCGAGTAGAACCGCAGTGATTTTTCTCAGCAGTCTTTAGTCTTTGCTTTCTGACAAGATTTAAGATGGGTGGCAAAGCTTCTAACATGATCTTAATACTGTTTTCTTGATTTGAGATGCAGGATAGGTAATAACAGACAATTAAACATATTGTTGTATGGTCTTTTTCGCTGTATCTCAATTTCTCGCTCTTCCTTTGTCTCAGTGAGGAAATAGTGAGACAGTCCCTCTTATCCTCAAAGTGACAGGCATCCCTCCTGTTAGGTATTAATTAGTTCCTAATTGAAAAGGTTGATTAAAATGCAAGAAAGCTTGTTTATGAGCTTAAAACATTCACAGCACCGCTGAGCCACTGAGAGCTGGACATGATTAGTAAAAAAAAAAAAACCTTCACTCCCTGCCTAAGACACACTCAACTACAGCTAACTTCTATATGAAAGCTTGTTTTTCACTGCAAAAGTAGAACATTTTAGAAACGTAATAAGGAAAAACAAATCTCTTTGCGTGAGATAAAGCAATATTTTATTTTTAAACAATCGTCTTTAAACCCTTTTTTACAGTGCACAATATTTTATTTTTATTCCAACATAATGTGTTTAAAGCAAATAATTGTATTTTTTTGGAGAGCTGCCTTTGATGTCCAAATATTTTATTAACGTATTCATTTGCCATGCGTATTGAGGCAGCCCTCATCTCCAGAATTTTATTTTATTTATCAGTAAACAGCCTCAAGTTGTTTGGAACAGGTTGGTTTTGTCCTCTCATCTTTCTATGAATTTCAGAGTTGCACTGAGAGGTGTTTAGATATCTCTGGCTTCAGTAATGTTTTATTGATAGTTTCATATTTCTGGATTAAAAAAAAAAAAAAGTTCTATTTTTCCTCAGAATCCATTTTGCATGGGATGAAATGTTTTTTAACTTGGTTTCCTCCCCTTTGTCCTCTGCCTCATCTTAAGAGGGAGGTTGGAAATGGCCTAATTTCATCTACAAACTCCAGCCTGACTTTGTCCACACTTGACTTGACTTCCAAAACTTCCAAATAATCTAAAGTGAAGGGCATCTCCTTCAATAATCTGCTGCTTAAACTGATAATAAAGCACTCAAGGCCCACTGCACTTTCTGCCTGCTGCATGCTGACTTTTTAATAGGTCTCCAAATAGAAATTATCAACAAGATGCGCCGCAGATGTCCTGTACAATCAGATCTTTAAGAGAATGTGCTAGAATGCCCCCCACCCCCAGTCTTCAGCGTAACTTGTGTACAACACATTTTGGGAAAGAATCACAATGCTAATCAATAAATTGAAATGACAGTTCTTCACTATTTTGACTGAATATTAAAAATAAAGCAATCAAAACTATTAAACTAGCTGTTTTGAATACTAGTGAAATCTGACATCAAAATATAATGTACAATAGTAATATATATTTTAAGATTTGCTAAATTTCTTTTTGATTTTTAGTGTTTACCAGTACATACTGATAAATTAATAGTATATTGTCCACACTTGACTTCCAAAACATGCTAAAAGTCTACGGATATGATTTCAGTTGAAAGCGATCTGGTTATTGTGTATTTAAATTCCGTTTGAAACCCTAGGAATAGGTTCTTTCATGCTACTCTGAGCAAACAGCTGAACAATTGCCTGTGCAGGTGCAGTTGTATGGTGGGAATCTGAGAAGTTAGTGTGAGGTGTGTGTCCTTGTCAGGATCAAACGACGGAGACAACGATCATGTGTTGTTAAAGTCTTGCTAAAGTGAGCAACCACAAGCTGTCAAGGGATTTTTCTTCTTGTAGCCTATGTAAAATAAAAGTGTTTTGTGCTGATGTGCACTTGAAGGCTTTGCTTTTGACAGCAGTGGAGTCTTCAGCTGTGGACTTGGTATTTGGACATTTCAGCTTTCATCTATTTAAAAAAAAAAGTCCTTTTGGCCTCTGTTCTGTTGCTTTGAAAAGCATTTATTTGACCGGTTGGCCAAGAATCAATAAGTCGTGAGAATGTTAAATCAGTTTATTGAGGACTGCAGTACAGAGGTTAATGCATACTCTGATCTCTGAAACATTATAATCTTTTGCCAATTATTTTCCTGCATAATTTGCTTCCTGTTATTTGAGAAAGCAATATAGAATCTTACAGTGTACAATTTGACTAAATTGCTAAGTTCATGACGTTCCAGTCGATAATAACTCTTTGGTTTTTTTTCTGACCAGACCTTTGCTGACCCTTGAGTTGTCTTGGGTCAACCGTCCTTGTTTAACCCTCTGGAGTCTAAGGGTATTTTTGGGGCCTGGAGAAGTTTTGTCATGCCCTGACATTTGTGCTTTTTTCAGTTTCTTATAAATATCTAAATGGCTAAAGTCTAATCTCACTGTAATCAGCACAAACTAGGCTATAATAATATGTGAGCAGCATGTATGTACATGATTGTGTTTTTGAGAAAAAAAATGTTATGCGTGGTTAGTGAAAAACTAAAAATGTTAAATCACTTGAATAAGGCAATAAAACACATACAGAAAATTGGTTCCCAGGAATTTTGAGAACTGGAGCTTGTAGCCTAGAATTTTTTTTTTCTAAATGATGTGAAAATCATCTTGTTTACTCACTTACAGAAAACAATATATTGATTTAAATTTTCTAAGACACTTTTTGTTGGTAAAAGTCATATGCGAGTAGGCGTCAACTATCATGAATTCACACCTGAGAAGACAAAGGCCTGCATAATGAGCTGCATAATGAGCCATTTAGTCAGCTGTGTCACTGAGAGGGATGAGTTACAAGAAAGAATGTGAGGACAAAATAAATGTATATAATTTTATGTTTGTAGTTTATTTAGAATATATTTAATTATCCCACAACATAATTTAATATTCACTTGTGAGTGCAGTTAAACAGTTTATTAGGAAAAATCAAAGCTGACTTTCAAACTGAATTTTTTGCATCATTACTCCAGTCACACAATCCTTCAGAAATCCTTTTAACAATCTTATTTTCTACAAAAAAAACATTTATTGTTATTATTATCATTATTATTATTATTATTATTATTATTATTATTATTATTATTATTATTATTATTATTAATGTTGAAAAGAGCTGAGAATATTTTTTTTAGGTTTTTTAGGGGGGATAAATTGAAAGAACAGCAATGATTGTTACATTTGTTACAGTTACATTTATTGTTACATTTATATTATTTACATCAAGCTTTTGAATGGTATAGTAGTTTATATTGTTATTGAAACTTCATAATATTTCACTTGATTATACATTTAGTCAGGAATTATAGTTTGGAAAAAGTCTTTGGAAAAAGTCTAACTAGTAAAATGTTTACACGTTATGTAAAAAACTAGTACAAGTATATAAATAAATAAAAAGAGACTTACTCATGTTTATGAACTCTGCTGAATAAAGTGCTTCATTCTTTTTTCTGAGGAAATCCAAATCTCAAATCCTCAACCACATCACATCTTTTTGGGGTGAATTATGTCTTATTCCTCTCATCGCGAAGCAAACAGTAAAATAATAAAAACTTGAAGAACAGTCTCGCTGCGTTGTCTTCTGTTGTGTGGGCGTATTCAAAAGCCGCGCGCTTCAGTGAAACATTTGAATCTCAAAAGCGCGCTCGGCGCGGGGGCGTGGTCGCATTAGAAGATAATGAAGGGAGACGTGAAAAACGGACATCGCGTTGTTTTCATATGGATTACTTTATCACAGAATATTTGTTTTTGGCAGCACTTGTTTAGTTTAAAAGTAGACATGTCAGGCTTTCTATAGATATCTCTCTCATGTCTCTTCGTTGAGTATTCACAGAGTTACAGTTCATTTTAATGACGCATTTGTATCTGAAGATCAGCGCAGACAAAGGCTGCAGACAGCACTCCTTGTTTGTTATCTTTATTTTATAAGTGCACAAAGTTTTGTTGTTGTTATGTCTGTATACAAAAAAAAGTAGACCCTTTACAGATTCGATTGATGTATTGCACTTATCTGTACGATCAAAACTGAAAGTGTAATTTAAGTTCTTTTCGGGGTTATCAGGAGAAAATACCCCAAAACGCGTATACGCGTTAATCGACTCCAGAGGGTTAACCTACCAGTCTTCTGCATTCTGCCCATCTTGGTCCCTGAAGCCTTGGCGAATAAGGTCCTGGTTAACTGAATATATAGGGTATTATAATTTGTGTTTGCATTGAAATGATGGGAGAAAAGCTTCTAATGCTGTAATCTCATCATGCCGTGCCACCTGCTGTTCTATGAAGCCTTTTAGGGATCTTTCTTTAATCAACACATAGCCATTACTTTGTTTGCCATCCTCAAATAACTTGGCTTCATGCCCGAGACCTGTTTTCCCCCTTGAACGGAGCATTGTGATTCAGATAGTTTTGTAAGTGCTGTGTTTTGCGTTGTTTTTATCTAGGTCTCACTCACCTGCCTGTGCTGTACAGTATGCTTTCAACGGAGTGAGCATCAGTGCGCTTTAATGTGCAGGTGAGGAATGTGAAGTGATTTGCTGTTGGATGGTTTCCATTTTAAAGTGACACAACAGACTGGTAGTGTTGAGTCAGCTAAGTGGTTGTGACCGGGTGAAATGCCACATGACTGGAGCTCAAAAGCAGATGCATTTAAAGGAGTGTTCCAGGTTCAACAGCAGTGTGCAGTATCTGTGTCATGTTATCTTGTTTTGTAGTTTGAACGAGTAAACAAACAAAATTCACTTTTACTGAGATGCGCTTACAATGAAAGTCTATGGCATTCCAGAGGGTTTAAGAGCAGAAATGTGTAGTGCTGCTAGCGCATTAATTTATGGTGTTTAGATGTTGCTGTTCTTTTGAAATGGTGTGTATTTTAACCTTTTATTCCAGTGCAATACCATGTCCCATAGATGTTCAATGAAAAGCACATTACAACAAATGACTCTTAACAGTTTTTTTTTTTTTTTTTTTTTTTTTGTGGATCTTACAGCATGACCAGTGTAGTCTGATTCATGAGCTTCAACGAACAGGTTCTTTTTAGTAAATCAGAAATATGCAGAGCAACCGACAATGTATGATTCACTCCTATCTCACAGAGTCTTACAGAGATCGCGCGAGTACTGAATTGAGTTCTCTTTGGTTTCATCTTGCACAGACTATTTTGAGCTATTTTGTCTTCTGGGTTTAAAATCTACATCATGTAGACTTCACAGTTTGTGATGAGGCAAAGGACTTCGATGAAGCGCCGGTGTAATAATTATTCATGAGACTGCGTGTTTTTATCCTATGAGAAGATTCCTTGCTTAATTATTCACAACAGCAAAGACACTTCATACTGTGAGATTGTGTACATTAACTGAGAGAAACGTTCATGGATCAAGGAAAGTGTTCGGCACAAACACAATTCATTTACTTAGTGATTGTAAGCATTTTTTACAGCTCCTTGATGCAACCAAACAAAATTTAGAAATGCTGCAAAATAAGCCTTAACAGGTATTAGAGGTGCAACAGCACATTATTTATTTTCGATGCAGAGTGCAAATATATTTTTAACTCAACGTGCGAAATGAAACTATCTGAAACTAAAGTTGTCTTTCTCCCCTCTTCTCCCTCCACTTTGCATAGTTTGATTCATGATTAAATGACATGATTAATTATTTTTATTTACATTTTTTTACATTTACATTTTATGCATTTAGCAGACGCTTTTATCCAAAGCGACTAACAGTGCATTCAGGCTAACATTTTTTACCTAACATGTGTTCCCTGGGAATCGAACCCACAACACAATGCTCTACCACTGAGCCACAGGAACACACCCTTTTTTGTGACATACTGAGTGTTGTTCATATGACACACAGTTATATTAGTTAAAAATAGACTTTTTTATTAAATTATTTTCTGTACACATTTGTCTTAGGGGTGAGTCAAGAACATGTGCTGCTCAAACAAAACATGTTTCAGATGCTGTGGGAGTGCTTCATTTGTTTTGAACACAGAACATTCCCGTAAATATATCAACATCTGCCCATGTTTCCTGAGGTGATAAATGAGTAGTTGGCTATTCCGTAAGCAGGGTGGCTCTTCTCCTTTATGACAGTGTAGACCATGTTCCCTGTGGGACACCACTCCTGTGTGATCTTAAAGAGAGAGAAAGTGCAACACTGCATGTCATGATGGGAAATAACCCAGTGAGTGCAGCTCCCTGGACACATCAAAAGACTTATCATTGAATAGCAGGGGATGTCCTTGGGGTCTTTCTGTGGGTGCTATTGTCCATGCATCTCAACTGATGCTGCATTCAGCTGACCTTTCAGAGCAGAGAGACTCTGGAAACTTCAGAGAGCGGGATGCTTTTTTGTTTATGTGTGTGTTTTCCTCGTGAACTTCTGTTTTGTAGGTTTGCTTGTTTTCCTGTGGAGAAGGTGCTCCCCCTCTGTAAATCTGTCAATCATGCACTAATGAGCAGTAAATTATGGAATAAAACATTTGCAACCACTTGGCATTGATATGGCTTCATGTGCACTAATTGCAACGATTATATCTGTATTATTTTTCAAAAAGATCAGTGGGGCACTCCAGTAATTTTCATTAATCATGTACAAAGAAGAGGTAATTAAAAACCCCATTATCACCAATCATTTCGGGTGTTTATGGAGGGATCCGAATATTAATATAATTTAATTCACATAAGACATTAAATGCACAAAAGATTATTTCAAGGTCCCGCTGTTTCATAGTGTGCATATCGGCTCTCTCCGTGGAGATTTGCTGTAGTAGTTTTTTTGTTCTGTTTGAGTTTTTAAGTCACACCCTGTTATTGTGTTTGCACCTTACGGTCACGCTCATGGGTGCACGCTGATGATAACCGCTTCTCTTACTTTGATGGTCCCTTACTGCCTTCACTGAGATGTTCGACAAGGTCACGCAAAGTGTGGAAGAGATAGAGTCACAGGGGTATCGGCAGCAGGTTATCTGTTTACTCCCTATTAAAGTGACACTCAGTTACGAACCGTAATTTAAAAGAATTATTCCGCTGCGGTGACCTCACACAGAGATAAATTACATCCACAATGTGTGACGCACCGCTATCACGCTCCTCCATCAGCTCGTAATCATGCTCTCTCTGCGCATATCTGACTGCAAACAGACGCGCATCTGCCGATCTAGATCCAGATCTGGACAAAGATTACTGTGGAGCATCCTGTGCGCACAGAGCTGGATAATGACATCATTCAGGAAGTCATTGCAGAAAATGGCTGTTTCCATAGAAATAGGAAAGAATGGTAGATTAGCAGTGTTCTTTTTTCATATATATGCTTTTGAACGTTCTGTTAGTCAAAGAATCCTGAAAAAAGTGTCAATGTTTCCACAAGAATCTGAAAAAAAAAAAAACTGTTTTCAACATTGATAATATTAAGCACCAAATCAATATATTAGAATAATAAAAGGATCATGTGACACTGAAGAATCAGCTTTGACATCACAGGAATAATAATAATAATAAAAACGGTTATTTATTTATATATATATATATATATATATATATATGTATATATATATATGTATATATATATATATATATATGTATATATATATATATATATATATATATATATATTTTTTTTTTTTTTTTCTTAAATGGGCAGATTTACTTTTGTATCATAGTTACCAGTTTTAGAATTAATAGGTTTAAACAAACATTTTTCAAACAAATATTATATATTCATTTTAGATTAAAAAATAAATAAAATAAATAAAAGTCCTAGGGTTTGAATGTGGCATACTGGAGGATTTGACTTTTAAAACCAGTTAGCGCCCCCTTGAGAAAGACCCCTTTGTGTCCCCATCATAGTAAACAGTTGTTTGTGACAGCATGTGGCACCCAATAGCTGGTCCCCATGCAGCCTGTCAGTTTGCTGCTGTCTCATTATCAGTAGATGTAGGATGCGGAGGTGCAGAGAAACACAGCGGGCCCGTCCCCTCCTTTTGCGATAGTTGCACTCTCTCACATCAGATCGTGCCAAGGCCGTATCACAGTCAGGAAGAAAACACACATACACACTTATAGCCAGCCAGTGCCCCTGTACCAAAGTGAAATTGACAGGCTCACTGGAGTAATTGTTCCCTGCACTATTGTTTCTGGCAGGAAATGCTGTTATTGACAAATAAGGATTCAATAAGACTCGGAGATGAACACTTTGGGCTTGGTCAAAGGACTGTATTGGTCTTTTCACTGAGCTCTGATTCTCTCTCCTCTCTCTCCCTTGCTTTCCAAGTCTATCTCTTTTTCTTCTCTTTATCTCTCCAGTGCTCGATCCATCTGCTGGTTGGTCCCTCCTCCTTATCTCTGTCTCTCTTTTTCTCTCTTTCTATGTGCTGCGTGCCCGCACACAGACCATTCCCCCATGTTCTCTTCAGCCAACAGCAGAAAGCCAATTACAGTGAACCAGTGGATGTGGCTGTCTGCATGATTAGTGTGGTCTGGTGTAATGTTGATATCATCCCAACGGATTGAGCTGGCCAGGGTCATTAAGCAGCATATTATGGCCTGTCTTTGGTTTCCAGTGGTAAAGGTCAATGGATAGTGAAACCAGAAACTCTCTTTCTAGAGTGGGTTAGATTGAGGGTTCTGCCTTTTTTTGGCAAGGAAAGAAATGCAGTGAGCACTTTTGCCCGTGCTTTTCATTATTTAAATTTCGTAGCAAACTTGATCTGTTTGTAATACTCAGAATCCAAGGGATTATGTATTCCAGGGTATTGACAGTAAATTTTAGATTGGGGTTGTTGATGCTATAGGGCGTTGTGCTCAGGCAGGGCCTTTGTCATGCGTTTGCTAAGGTGTTCTGTGTAATAATAGGGTAAAAATTGTCTGTGTTGCTTATTTAACTGTTTATACTCTTTTACTCTATTTTTACCTTTTTAGATATTATATAGATGTATTATATTAGTGTTTTATTGAATATACATTTAACAATAATATATTATATTTCATAATTAGTTTGTTTAATATTGTTATTACCTAATATTAATGTAACACTTTCTCAATGAAAGCCTGTTTGTATATATGTTTTTCTAATTTCGATTACCTTTGCCATAATATCATTCACACGTAAAGGTAATTTTATAAAACTACTAAATTTATAATACTGTTAAATTTAATCTTTGGCAAATCTCAAAATTACTATTTTTTTTATACTGTGCTTTGTGTTGATGTCTAAATGTACTTGTAGCATTTAAAACAATTGATTTGAGTTTTTATTGTTTGCATTTATTTAGACAAAAATAGTATTAATAACATATAATACTAATATTATATTAATCTTAATTGGTTATCAGCCATAAATTGGAAGATATTATAAAAGAAAAACAACAACAACAACTGAATATTGGTGCATCTGAAATGAGTAGTGTGCCATACTTTGTATTAGGGATTTGCGCAAACCCTTAACAATAAGAATGAGGAGCACATGTTATGCAGACAGAAAAGTTACAGATACCTTTTGCTTTTCCAACCCAAGGATATTCTAAATAATATAAAGATAGTCATAGTTGCGCAGCCATCATGTGGTTCTTCTCATATCGAGACAGAGAGCAGTTCTGCCTGTGGTTCAGTGAATCTGAGATGGCTGTCTGCAGCAGGTCTGGAAAGAGCCAGGGGCACCTACAGTTACTAGAGACAGTAATGAGGGAAGTAATAACTTTTCCTGCACACACACCCCATTACTTCTATCAGGCAGGTATAAGCACACCAGTCATATCTGGTCCCTCAGATTCCCTCATCTGTACTATAGAGGCAGATGAACCGAGTGATCTTTAGTTGGATCCAGATCAAGACAAATTCAAGTATGAGGACCTGCCTGAGAAGAAAGAGCCGAATCGCTTCAACCTGAGTGCCTCAGATGTGTTTGGGGGAAAAAAAAAGGGTTGTTCTTATCCTCTGATATATATATATGTAGAGAGAGCGAAAGAGATAGAGAGAGAACTAAGTGAAAATGGACTGAGTTCACATCAATTTAAAGAGTAGTTAGATCTTACTTTTTTTATAAGGAGGCATGCAAGAACTCTGCAGAGCACTGCTTCCTTTTGAACATCTTATTCACACAAATGATGGTACCAGATTACACAAGGTCAGTGCAGATTCACAGCTGCCAGTCAACATCAAGGCCGCTTTTATTGCAACAACAACCCGTCATGTCGTTCTAAACCACCACCTACGCTTAACCAATTGCTTAAAACCTAATGCTAACACCTGCTGATCGCACCAGAGTAAATCAGTGCACTGTCTGCCATGTTTACACGTTCTGCAGACTCAACACGTACAGTGTCTCCCCACTGCAACCCCCTACTTGCCTATAGTAATGGCTCATTTATTTTCCTGTTGCTATATAAACCAGCGCTGCCGCCCGTGTCGGAGTTTCTTTGCTGCTCCTCGACAGAGCAGAAATGGGACTCCGTCACAAAGATGCCCTGTTTATTCCTCCAAGACTGCCTATTAGTGCAGCTTGCCTGCTGGGGAAGCCACATCCTGGGACGACGACATTAAAGCGCATTCGTACCAGGGAGGAAAGCGCTAATACTCGCTCCATACTACCCTACATACTTCTCTGTCTGCATTAATTCATCCCTCCGTCTACACGGGTGACTTTGACAGCCCACCCTGTGCTCCGCCGCCCTCTTCTTTTTCCTCTGCCTCGTTTGGCAGGTTGTTGTTTTCAGAACATACGGATGGAAAACAGCTTCAAAAGAA
Source organism: allo-octoploid hybrid of Carassius auratus x Cyprinus carpio (assembly GCA_024542945.1). Taxonomy (NCBI): domain Eukaryota; kingdom Metazoa; phylum Chordata; class Actinopteri; order Cypriniformes; species allo-octoploid hybrid of Carassius auratus x Cyprinus carpio. The sequence continues at coordinate 9,718,420 of CM045042.1, forward strand.
AAAGAAACACATGGATGACTTGGATAACAGAGAACACAACTGTGAAAAAAAAAATGTATAAAAATAAAAGAAACCTCAGTAAAATGACAAGAATATGAATAATGTGGTATATAAAAAGTTGAACGCATGGCACACTTTCGATTCTTTTGCCCAAGGGGTGCAGTGCAGGTAACAGATTGACAATCTTCACTCTGTCTGTCTGTCTAATGCAAGAGAGTGAAGAAAGTCACAAAAACCCACGAGCTTGGCTGCTTGCACAGAAATTGATTTTTGTACTGTATGCGCGAGCGTTGTGAATAAATCCACCTAGGCCTGGTTATATAGGTAGAAGGGGAAGGTAAGACATCCCACCTGTCACTAAATTGATTTGTTCTTAGTATTTTATCAGTTTCCTGTTCATAATGATGTTTTATTTTATACGCCGGTGCTTGGTTAAAGTCCTTCATCTGTGCAAAGCAAACAGTTGAACCACAAAGTAAAGGAATAAGACAATCAAAAATGTAGCATTTGCATGTGCAAAGATTTACTGTCTGTATACCTCTCACAAGTGTGGGATTGTGAGTAGAGCATGTATTACAGCAGTGTGTGAGATGTACAGCACACACAGTCAGTGAATAAAATTGTCATGTGCATACATTATATTTTTAGAATTTATTTTATTCTTCATTTTACTTATTTATTTTGTGTTTTATATTGTTTAGTTTCTTGTTTTTTATGTTTAATGTTAATCCCATTTAATACATATTGATTTAGGTCATTCTAATGTGAATATTAACTAAAGAGGTCACAGAACAATAAGCAATACTTTGTAGAAACTTTAGGAACCATTGTGTACTTACGATAATTATTTAACTTGTAATCACTTTCAAATGATTATTTTCTCTTTTCAGTTTACTGTGCAAAACATTTTTATTGGATTCTGGATTTTATTGGATACAGTCTCTGTAATCACTTAAACAGTTTTTAGTAAGGTTTAAATAATAAAAAAAGGCCTGCAGTGTTAGAATTCATTTTAGCCTATGACCAAATTATATCCATTGGTCAATTGTTACCATATTATGAGCATATTTCACAAAATCATGCAGTTTATTCATATGAGGTTTTCTGTAAAGCTTGTCTGAGTTAACAGCAGTAACAAATTTACAAAGTTTATATAACACAGTTGTCATTCTTCATAAAATGTGTGTATGAATACATATGAAGCATATTAAGCTCCTCAACATGACCGCCAGCTGTATTCTCTTGCTGCTGTGTGTACATAGCCATTGAGTGCCCAACAACAGTGTTCTCTCCATTATCAGCATAAAAATATAATATTTTAATAAGCACTTTATGTTGCTGTTTTTATATTGTGTGTGGGAGCATTTCCCATCACTTTGTGTGTGTGTGTGTGTGTGTGTACTGTAGAATTAGCATGAGGCAGCTCCCGCTGACTAGTCTAGCTGGTAGCTCTGTGTCAGTCAGTGCTGTGGGTGGGCAGTCTGCTGATTTAGGGAGGAAGTGAGTCTGCATTTATGGAGTGTTAGTAATCATTCTCACCTGCTGGAGACTGGGATACAGCTGGGAGCACAGGGGTGCTGCCTCATCCGCAAATCAGGTGTTGGTAACTACTTCCCCCTCCTACTATTTTCTGCCTGTCGTCAAATAATGAGGATTCCAATGCTTTTGCTCATTTATTGTCAAAATAAAGCTGAAAAACAGAGTCATAGATTGCAAGTAGCAGCAGAAAGAGCTTTCTCAGGAAGCTCATGAACTCCTGCAATGATCAAGTCTAATACAGATGTCGTAATTAACGTGTGACAGGCCTAACAGGGTGTAAAGCGCAGCGGTGCAGTGGCTGATCCCTTAATGTGTCTCGTTCCCGCAGGGTGGACTGAGGAACAGCAAGCACGAGTGTACGCTCTCGTCACAGGAGTACGTGCACGAGCTGCGCTCAGGCATCTCCGAAGACAAACTGCTCAACTGCCTGGAGTCCCTGCGTGTGTCCTTGACCAGCAACCCCGTCAGGTCAGTGAGTCATTTCTCACAGACTCTGTCCACAGCACCAACCATTCCATTCTCTCCACATTCTGTTGATAAACCTGACATTAACACTCATTTCAGCAACCTCCTACCACCTTCTCACTGTGAAATGAAAAGTTAAACCTCATTTTTCTGTCTGCACATGGCACATTTCTTTCAAGATGCTAATTGGAAATCTGTCAATGAGTCTTTTAATCTCCGGTTTGTATGGATCCCCATTTCTGATTAAATGAGCGTAGCCCATAGCATGGGCCAGCTAAATGAGTGTATCCACCAGTCACTTTAACCCGGCCCTGTCATCTCCCCCTCTCTATCTATTAAGCTCTAATAGAAAGGAAATCCTTTTTTTAACACTTCAGACAGCCAGCCATTCTCTGAAACGTTAATAAGCACACCAACCACCACTACAAGACCAGACGCCTTTGCTTTCAAGTATCTCCTTTAAAGTGTGTATCCTGTCGTTTCTCGACTGCTTTCTTAATCTGTTCTGATCATGCCTAATGTAGTACTTAAAATAATTTACCATTTCCTCTCCACCTCCCCAATATATATTTTTTTTTTATCCTCTCATTCATTCATTCATTCAAAAGACCCATCTCAGTTCCCCCAGCCTGCTCTCCCAGAAAGTCGTCTCAACTCCCCTCTCATGGACGGGATTCTCAAATTTAATTTGGTCCCAGTAGCTCAGAGGAACACTATGTGACAGCAGACTCTCTCAATAATTTACCAGAGCACTGTCTGAGAGATGGCTCTTAATGTGAATCAATGAGCGCAGCGTATAAAATGGTCATCACACAATTGGCAGCAAGACGATCTCTTTAGGTCCACTGTTGCGCAGTGGGAGAAAGGACCCAAGTGGAACCAACATTTGATCCGATGGAATTATGCCTTGTGCTCTCAACAGATGTGTTTTGCACTGGAAAGCAATTAATAGACGCCCCTGCCCTTCTCTCCAGACGGCGGTACAGTGCAGTGAGTCAAAGGATCACAAACACCGGAATGGCTTTGCTATTGTTTCCCTGTCACAGAAAACATAATCTAGAATGTGAGTTGTAAAACACTGCGCCTCAAGGTAATCTCTTGTTATTGGCCTAATTAAATGAAGGGATGGCATCTCGTTCTGTTGTCTTTATCAGATCATCACAGTGTGGCGTCAGGGCCCCGTGTATCCAATTATTTACTCCACCATTAGCCATTAATCATCGGGAATGGAGACCGAGCATTGTTCTTTGAGAAGCCCGCACTTCGTACCCCCATTAGGACAGGTTGTTTGTAAAGATCAGACTTGCTGGCTGAAGATGAGTGGCGTCAGCACTTCCTCTCAGTAAAAGGGCAGTTTGCGCTGTGGGGCTGGCGAGGCCAGGACCACCCTCCAGGCGTTTGCAAATGGCTGAACTTGTGAGTACGCAGTCAGAGAGGGGTGTCGAGTGGTGTCTCGCTCACCCACTGAAGGTCAGGTCTTGCTCGGAGAGAAGCACCCTGGAGTGACGTGATACTTGGTCGACGTGTTGATATCATACAACTTTTAAGCACACTGAAAGAATACTCTCAAGAAGCTTCTCACCGGCTTGCTTGTGTTACAGTTAATATAAGTGGAGCTAGGGCTGTGTGATTAATCGAAATCGCAATTTGAGACGTTGCAATTTGCTAATCGCAAAAGCCGGCGATGTGGACGCGATATTACTCTGTTCCAGACCATATGCATGACTGCCAGCCTTGAGTGGTGCTTCTCATACTCGCTCCTCTCTTCCCCACACGGTGCGAATCCCACGTCACGGACGAGCTGTTCACACTTGCCGCACTCACACAGCCTGTTTCGTAACGCTCGGTTATAATCATGTGCGGCCCTGCACCGCAAATCTCCACGAGCGCTTCTGGCAATATGGATAAGGCTTGACACACGTGCACCATCTGCGTCGACTCGCGCATGGCTCTGCATTTAAAACAAATGTAAATCAGTCTAACTGCTTTGCTAATTTCACTTGGATGAAATTAAACATTCAGGACATTTTCCACTTGTTCTTAAAATCCCAAATACAATGTAACATATGTAATACTTTAATAATTGACTAAAGAAATACAGTTCTTTATTTATAAAAAAAAAATAAACAAATCTTTCCAGTGAAATTCAGTAATTAAGTTAATTCTGTAAAAGTAGTTATACTATTATAATCTTGTCTGCTGCAAAAAGTAAAAATTATATATATATATATATATATATATATATATATATATATATATATATATATATATATATAGAACCCCTCCCAAAACACAATTGAAAATTGAATGGATTTCAGGGTTATAATGGGAATTGTATTGGTTTTAATATAAACTATAATGGTGTCTATAGTATAGTATAAACTATAATTTTTTTTTTTCTCAGCAGGGTAATGATACTCATACTGTGCTGCATATTATTGACAATATTGAGCTGAAGCTTGACTTTGCAAATTTAAAATCGCAAATCAAATCGCAATCGCAATATCTGTCAAAAAAAATCACAATTAGATATTTTCCCCATATCGCACAGCCCTAAGTGGAGCTAATTATTACGGATCACAAAACACAATATCTGCCTATGCACTGAATACTGTATGTTAATGTAACCTTTACAGTGTTCTGGGTTTATGTAGTTGAGACAATCGCTCCAATGACAAGAACATAATGCACTGCTGTTTGTATAAGTGGACAGTTTCATGTTTCAGCCTTATTCCATTTGCAAGGACCATCTAAAGGCAATTTGAGGTGGAGGTGTTACATATTGTAAAAGTGGTTTCTTTAGATCAAGAAATCAAAGAATAGCTAGACTTGTTCCATTCCACACAGAGAGAAAGTTAGGTGTTAGCTTAAAGTTTAATTCCTATGGGACCCAACTCATTTCTCCTAAAACTGTTGGTCATTTTTTTTTTTTCAACAAGACTACATCCAATTTTGAAATGTTTGGACATAAAGCCACAGTATGTGCTGAACGAGAAATTAATTTGTGATGAAAATGACCCCAAGTTCCTTCACTTTGCCAAGGCGCAATTACTCATGAGTCTATTCATACCTTATCTCTGTCCTCTACAAGAAATATGTTAGAGTGGGAATTCATTTTAAGTCATGATTTCTGCAACATGTTATGTTCCACTCGTAGGAATGCAGAAATGGGGTTGAAGATGGTTTATTAATGGATGTAAAATTATAACATTATCACACATTCATTTAAATAAGTGTTGCCTTTAATGGAATGGAATACTAATAATGTCAGACTGTTTTGAATTTTGCTTCAAGTTTGTCACAGGACAAATCTATTGTTGTTCTGTATGGATTATCCTGAAAAACATGCTCTGTTTTGACTTTGCATTTCAGGTTTGAGCATCTTTTTGTGACATTTGGGCTTAAAAAAAAAACAATATTAAAAGCACATACAATGTGAATGTGCATAAAGAAAGACATGGGGCTCAGGCTGCAATCTCTCTGGGATTTCTGTCCTTGAATATAAGAAAAGAATATTCTGTGATCAATTCAATTTGAGCTCAGTGGACAACATGAAAACTGAATAAAAAATACTAGCCTCCATGACAATGCAATGGCATAAGCCCTAGAAATCTAAAATGACTGTAAAAAGATTTTTTTTTAAAATACAGCTTAAATAATACACACGTTTTAACAGAATTAATGTAAGTGCTTACTAGTGTAATGTAAGCTTTCTAATGTAATTTAATGTAAACTTAACATTTCTGCGAAAGGTTGGGCCAAAATGATGATGAAGAATTATAATAGATATGCTGTCATTTGAGCCTAACTTGTTTGGTGCATCCTTTTAAAATAATTCTTAATTTTATACATTTTAATAATCAAATATGCTTTGTGCATGGATCAATTACAATATAGGTGTAAGTAAGAAGAACTGAGGTCTTGTCACTGTCTGCTTGTCTCCTCTCATTGGTTGGCCTGTATTTATGTAATAGTTTAATTGTCTGGGTTGAGCACCTGTTTGGCTGTCCAGGTGGCTGCTGGGTTGGAGAAGACTCTCATTTCCCAGTGGTCCCTCACAGGTGTGGAGCACACAGATGGCTGTGCTTGGGGCAGATACAGTGTCTTCCTTCAACATTTCACTTTTTCTTCTTCTTTTTTCCCACCTTCTTCTCATTTTTTTATATACATTTTTTTTTCTAACAATCATCTGCTGCTCATTTTTGGAAGACTAAAATCACTTCTTTATCTTCTGGCTTTTTCTCACTATATATCCATCATTCTCTCACACTTGTAGTCTTGTTTCATTAACTCTGAATTCACAGACTTGCCAAAATGCAGACTAACAGATAATCATTTGGTCTTATTTCCTCATTTATGGAGAGTTAATATGCACTGTAACTAACGGCAGCCATTTCCTCTTTCCTTTCTAAAGCTTTCGTTCTCTCTGTTTTTATTTCTTTCTTATGCATCTGCACAAACAGTGCCACAGGCTTGCAATGTAGTGCAGACACAATATTACAATGCAAGAAGTAATCCAGAACTTTCTTAACACCCACTCATGCATAAAACCCTCAAGCTTTCTCATCCATTCCAACAGCTCTGATGGATCTTGCACTTTCGCACATAGACGAGCAATAAGAGATCTCCAGTTGCTGATTTTTCATTAATGCACCACCAATAGGAATTTGCGTTTCGTCCACGACATGGCCCCACTGCACTCCTCAGAACGTCTAAAGGGCTCGACTTTTCACTTTCTTGTGCTAAGCCCTTAGTATTACGCTCTCTGCTTTTACACTCCACTTTAAATCCCAGCTGTGACTTCCGTATTGAATCTGCAGGCTCAAAAATATGCGCCAGAGAAAATCAGACAAACCTGAACTTGGCTCCAACTTTTCATTATGTCCAAATCTTCATGGTGGAGCTGCTGCATTTTTCCCTAGAGGGTGTTTTTTTTTTTTTTTTTTTTTTTTTTAAGTAGTAGTACTTCTTTATTTATTTATTTTCCAGTGAAGGGTTTGAATGTAAACTAGCCGTGTGTTGTAGTTAGCAGTGTAGGACATGAGCCTGAGGAAGCAGAGATGTGTATTAGAGTGAAGATGTGCTGACGTTACCAGCCGCCCCACAGAGCCTGTGAATCCATCATTCTGCCTATGCGGCCGTCCTTCACTGAGCGCCCGTGGACACATGTGCGGGAGGTAATGGGCTTATTAGTGCCTTTGAAGATTTGATACTCCTTAACAGGAATCCGTTCAGCCATAGAACCTGAGGGCTGTAGCCCTACTTGAGGCTTTAAACAGGAACCGAATGGTAGACTATGAAACAATCTCACTCCAGGTGTCAAAATGTGTGTTCTTTTAAGCACCAGACTGCTTAGAAGCACACATCCACCTGTATTGCCACTTTGTATGATGGGAATCTATTTCTCTTTTCCAAAACCCAGTGAATGTATATGGAGGCAGCATTTAAGGCATCAGGGCTTCTGTCCATTCCAAAAGTTAAGCATCTTAATTATGTTGCTTCCAAAGAGACAAGGAAGCAGCATAATTAAATTAGACAAAGATTCTTAAAGGCAGCACATGCATTCTTATTAGGTACTCCCACAATGCACTGTGTGTGTGTGTGTGTCCAAGATGGTGGATAAGGAGAGAGAAATAACTATGATGCAGTGCCTGCCAAAAGTTTGGAAATGCCCTAGGCAAAGTGGGGTTTTGGACAATGTCAACATAAATCTTTATTATTTTATGGATTGCATAAGGGAAAACACAAACTATGAAAACATATTTTAGTAAATAATAAAAGCAAATCATGCATCAAAGCCATCTCTAAACTGTGTTCTAATTCATCTATTGTGTACTAACCTTAATTGGCTATCAATCAGTGGCATTTTAGTACTATTAATATACTTTTGAATTACCTTTTTATTTTTTATTTTTGAATTAAATTTTAGTTTGTCATTTTGCTATTTGTATTTGTCTTTTTATTATTTTCTTATATTTCTATTTAGCATTAATTTATAATTTTTTAGCTTTAGTTTTAGATTAAGTTACATTTACAGTTTTAGTTAAGTTACATTCGTATTTTATTCCAGCTCTTTTTTTTAATAAAAAACATATATATATATATATTTTTTAGTAATTATAATTATAGTATAGTATTATAGTAATTATTTAACAATAACAACACTGCTGTTGACCAGTAAATCTATAAAGTCGTGCTGACCTGATAATCTTAATTTCTTTTAAAAAATTAAGAAAATAAATAAATAACCCAAGAAGTTTAATCTCTTTAGGTAATCAGGCATCATATATTCAAATGGTTTTATACTGCTATTATGATGTAATAAGGGGAAAAAGGAGGAATTTGTTGCTTGTTTGTATTTTTGCTTGGGGCATTTAGAACTTTTGAAAGGGACTATAAGCCATTTTAAATTTCTTTTTTCTTTTCTTTTTTTTTCTTTTTTTCTATTTTTCCATTTATATTTTGGGACCTTTTTTTCTTTAGTTTTATAGCAACATGTAAACAGGAAAGTTGGGGAAGATATAACTGTACCACAGCTCTGACAGAGTAAATTTTGATTTAAATAGGGAAAAGTATTGATTTAAAAATAGTTATTGACAACAAGTTTTGTCTTCTATCTGTCAAACACTTTTTGTGTGGTTCACAAAGTTACTGTTCCAAGTCTGTCACTTATGAGAATGCATGATGGATAGGATGCACTGTAGGCACATCCAAGTTTTGGAACAGAGCTTACTAAAATAAAAAAGGCTTACTTTAAAACAAAGCAGAATGCAATAACTTCTCCATGTTGAATGGTTTGTGTGTGTACATGGTTGTGGGCATGGCGTATGTTTTGCTGAGGCTACTTTAAGGATTTGTATTAATATAATGGGCAGCTAAAATTGTTATGATAGATAATGGCTGGAGACGTAGACATGTCAATGCAGGTTGTCAAATATTGTTTATAATGTGAGCCATTTAAGCTTTTATTTCTTTCGCGCACCTGGCTAGACACACTTGTCCATCATACATAACTGATTTTCTAAATGTGTTTTGACATTGTGGAAATTTTTTCTCCAACTGAATTCTGATGACAGGTATAAAGGAAAGAAATGCACTCATGTACTGCTAAAACTGATATTGTAAAGTGAAACTGTGTTCATTATTTTATAAAATACATTTTGAATTATTGGACAATTCTGTCTCAGAAGACAACTTTGATTAATAGTGTATGAGTATTGGGAAATAACTGTCTGGGTGATGTCTGTTGATCAATTTTGACTTTGTGGTCCTGAGATATAGTTTTCTCACTGTCAAGGTCAGAAGAGTGGAAGCAGACAGGCTACAGACTTTGGAGGTAAAACTTCGAACATCTTTAGAGTTACTTGTTGACTTGAATGTTGAGTTACCCAGAGAAAGTTATCAAAACTTCACCTGTTGGTCCATGAAATAAATTGTCTGCATTGTTGTGGCAGCAGAGTGAGGCCGAGTTTGCGGCGCTCTGCTAAGGTCATTTTTTTCTGTGTCGTGCGGCTAGTTTCTGCTCTCACTCTCTCTCTCTACAGACTCCAAATGTTATTAGAAACCTAGTTCTGGCCCTCAGGCTCTGGATCAGCTCCCCTGATCCAGCCTGCGTCAAGGAGAAATAAAGGACTGAAGTTGGACAAATTATCAATTCATACTTGCACAGCTACAATGTGAGATTCAATGTTTTCATTTTGGCCTAATGAAGAAAGTTACCATTTTTAACAACTGTTTTCTGCAGTGTACTTAAGTGAAGTTATTTGTGGCTTTCGTTTGTGCAAATACATGCTACTTACTAATTATGTTGTTTATCATCATGTAAGACCCAGAGTTTGATTGGACTTGTTCTTATTCGGTCTTCTGCCACTGTGGCTAAACTGTCTGTAAAAATAGATGCTCTATTTTCTTCATGAAGATTATTGACCACGCATTTAGCCGTCATAGCCCTGCACGCCCTGTCAAGCCTTTTGTGTTTTGTGCTGGTGTACCTGAGACTGTGTTATAGAGAGTCTAATAGAAGCAGTGGCCACATCTGCCACTACAGAAGAGCTTTTTCCAAGGCAGTAAAGGAACCCACCAATCCTGATGTCCTTCGTGACTGGGTATATTTTAAGCGGGATGCCCATTTCATTTTATGCCACCATCTGTTAACCTCAAAGCTAGCCGTGTCTGTGGAGCCCTGCAGCAAGGCATACATAATTCAGATATCTGATTTGAATTCCATATTGATTTAAGTGAGAAATGGTATTGCACAGGTACATGGGGAAAATTAGTATTCTGCCACGCTAAATTCAATATCTTTGGGCTGTCTGTGATTTTCACTGCATCCTCTTGTTATTAATTGTTTTGTCAAGACTTCTCACCTTTTATGGGAGGTTTTGGGGCTTGTCTCACACTGAAATTACATACTGCGGTAGAGTGATCTGACTAATATAGATTTCTTTTGTCTGTTTTTTTTGTTTTCGGTGCAAGTATTACAATTCTGTAATTCCATGACAAGCATTAGTGTGATATAGATAGATTATATGTCAGTGCCCCATATTAGAGTATTTTTAGGTTTATTTTTCCTCTAGCACACTGTGTATCTGATGTTTTTGAGTTATTTGGGTCAGGAGATTGAGGAGCAAGTGACCTACATGTTTCTGAGTGACAACCCACATCAGTCCTTTGGCAGCGTGAAAAGCCGTAGTGAGCACACACACACGCCACCATTGACTTCTGAACAAGGGAATCGCTAATCCATTAGCATGCGAGGTGACTGTCATGACTGATTCCCTTGTCCCTGTCTGCCCGCTCTCTGACATACTTCACCAGCAGATCAATAATACCAGATGTTTGAACTTAAGTCTAAAATATTTATGGCCTCTGGTGAATTAAGTTAAACTGTCCCCTGCGGCTCAGATCGGGTCAGCTCCCTCATAGCTCAAGCAAATGTTTTAGCACACAGGAAATGAAGCTCTGATTTGATTCGCACTAACACAAGAATGATTAAAATGATCATTAAAATGATTGCACATTAACGTGAGAAAGTGCTGAAGGAAGACCGGGAGACATGGACAAGAAGGTTTTTAATATCTGGTGAAAGGTATCTGTTTGCATTAGCAACAATCCTGAGCTGTGGCGTCAAAGGCAGCAGACGGGGAAAAAAAAATCACTCTACAAAAAAGCAATGGCAAAGCATATATTTTTGTTTTGTTTTATATATGTTTTTATTTACTTGTAAAATCCATTTCCATTTTTGTTTTTGTTTTGTGTTTTGTTTTGTTGTGTTTTTTTGTTTTGTTGTTTTGTGTTTTGTATTATTTTGTTTTGTCTTGTCTTGTCTAGTCTTGTCGTGTTTTGTTTTGTTTTGTTTTGTGTTGTGTTGTGTTTTTTGTTTTGTCTTGTCTTGTCTTGTTTTGTCTTGTCTTGTCTTGTCTTGTCTTGTCTTGTTTTGTTTTGTCTTGTTTTTGTTTTTGTTTTTGTTTTTGTTGTGTTGTGTTTTTTGTTTTGTTGTGTTTTGTTTGGTTTGGTTTGGTTTGGTTTGTTTTTTTAAACCTTTTATTTGGTTAATGCAGTTAATCAGTCATCACTTTCAAATTCCCAACAATTTTGAATGTGTTTAATCCTCCTACTGCTCCTTCCTTTCTCGCATACACACACTTTTTCTATTTTCCGCTATTTCTTTGTTATTTTGACCCTATATTCACAGCATACAGTTCTAGAGAGAAGCGAAGCTGGCATTGATGTGGTTTGATTTGCAGTCATTGTGGCTGTATTGAGACTCCTGCTGGGATCCAAATGCCATTAGAGGGAACAGCGGCTCTTTTAAACAGAGCAGGTTCTTGCCCCAGTGCCTTCCTTCTAAAGTGTGTGGCAGACACATCACAGTACGCTGACACCAGGGATATTGTTCTTCGAGCGTGCCACTGGGTTCAGTCCCCGTTTAACGCTCCAAAACCCAGTATCTGTCATGTGTCTGAAAAATGCTCTGTGAGAAGACAGGCCGCCCGTGTATGTCCACTTCACAATTTTGATGAAATCAGCCAAGCATTTTTTTCATCCCCTTTTTACCTCTCCATCACTCACTACCCAGCACAGATAATTACAACTTTTCTTTGGCATATTCATTCAAAGAGACAGATGAAAACAGAGGGAGGGGAGTGATAAGTAAATTTTTGCCTTGTCATCAAAATAACAACCATGGGATAAACAGAAGAGCAGAACATAATGTCTTCATTAGAGCAGAATGAAGAACTGACTGGAAAAGTTCCAAAAAATATAATTAATTTGAAATGTTGTGGTTACTAAGATGCTAGCTCATACTTGTGGACCTTTTGTCCTTTTTTTATTACAGTGTTGCTCTTTCTTCAGTCTAATCTTCGTTGTATGCTTATGTTGACCTTTCATCTGGTTCCTTGAGTATATCATGGCCTTTAAGCATGGATGTGCCGTATCCATGTTAGATTTCACAGTTAACAGAAGACAGGTTAAGATTAGGTTGAGATAATTCTTGAAGGATGAATGTGCCACATTATAATGAGTAACCTGCTATCTATTATTTAAACATATTTTGTCATTAATTCATTCATTATTTTTTCATTAATTATTTTAATTATTCCTTCATTCATTCATTGGCATTCCTGACATTACAAAGATACTGTACTTAAACCGTTGAAGTCAGTCTCTTCTCAGCCTTGCCTTGAGCCTCCCTGTGATTTCAGCATCACTCAGAGTCATGGACATTGTCATGAACAGCAGAAAGGCCTCAGTTGCAATATTTAGTCAGTGACTAACTGTTCTGGTGCTCAGTGGTGGGTTGAAATGTTGCGAGCAATTTGTTGCTAGGAGCAGAGGGCCTCAAGTGGAATAGAGCAGTGCTGAATAGGCCACGGGCAGGCGAATGAGTTCGTCCATGGCTCAGCCCTAATACAATTTGAAAGGCATTGCTTTCATAAAGTGTTCTCAATGACACAACACTCTAGAGCTTCTTCAAGTGCAATAACTATGTCAGACTCAACAGCCAGGCTTTTGGTTGACATTATAGTGTTCTGAAAATAAAGGCAGGTGGTCAAACGAATAACCTGCTGGTTATCATAAGGCAGTTAACCGACTTTTAGAGTGTCGAGTGGTGTTATACAATACACTCCTGCTGATGATCATTAATGCCTATTCACACGCATTTGCAATTTATTATGTGATTTTCACGATAGCAGTATAATGTCTCTGTGATTGCAAATTGAATGTCAAACCTAATTACGATTGCACTACAACTTGCATTGTCACAACTGTTGCCGTTTTTTTTCATTGAATTTAATTGGCTTGATAATATTTTGTCATTGCTACAGTAAACATGCATATTTCACCATCATAGAGACAACAGTGTTTATGTATTTCTTTAAGCATTGTGCTCTGAAAGTTTAAGCAGTATGTCTATGTAACAGCTGTTATTATAAATACATGTATTCTTTAACAGGCCATGCATGTTGCATTAAACCCAGAAAATGTCTTTGCTCGTGTCAAGTAACTCTGGAGGCTTTTTGCTGCTGCTTAACTCCAGGATGATCCCAATCAATATTTCATGAATAAGTCTAAATCAAATTGTTGAATCCATGCCATGGAGTGTGGGTAGGTCACTGATGAGCTGATTTGACAGGAAATGATGCGTTGTTTACTCAGGGGTTTCCAGGAAAAGCTTACAGGTAATCTAAGATGGACTTGCAGATAGACAGGCAATCAGAAAGACAGGTGAAAAGTTTTTTATATCTTGCTTAATGAATTTCGAACGTATTAAACTGATGCATGATGCTTCTAACCGTTAAGATAGCACTCCATGCTGGTGTCTTCATTCAATTTCTTCAATTGTCTTTTACTGACATGGTTATCTTTTGAAAGAGCGATTTCCGCTCATTTTCATGCTTGTTAGTGGTATGAGCATAGCTTTATGTGATTTCTTAATTTGATTTTGAATTATCTGCACTACAAGTTTATAGAGCTGTTCAATTTGTAGTCCTAAAACCTGGAAGAGAACGAGCGTTTTCGAGCCATTTGTTCCCTCAGGAATTTCGAATGGGTTTTTAGAATAACATTTTTTTTTGATTTATGAATTCAATTTGATTAACATTTCTTGAAGAGACTTTCATGATTAGGACTGCAATATAAATTACACAAAATGATCATTCAAAATCTCAAATATCATAATGTATCCTTTTTTCATACTGCACATAATAATGTTTTGATGCATAAATGCTCTTGTATCAATTAAAAAAAAAAAAAAAATTTATTTATTTTGACAATAGTGTAGACTTGTAATATCAATCATAGTATGAAAATTATTACTGGCAAGTATTTTAGTATTTTCATGTACGAATTGCCTGAACAGCTCTATACAGTGTTGACTACTGCTCATCAGCCTATAAAATCTGGTTTGCTTGGTAATTTAGGTTAAGTGTGGTTAGAGTTTTGTTGCTCTTGTTGAGTGACATGACCGCAGCAGTATAATGTCAGTGCTGGCTAAGGTTTCATTGGGTCTCACCACACTACCTCATATGTTTTCAACACTCATCTGCTGCCGACTGAAACCATAACCCACACTGTTGTTGAAAGTGAATTAGTTGCACTCAACCACGTCTTTCTAGAATTCCTCATTTCCACCGGCTAGCTCCACAGCAGCAGCAGCACTGCTTTAATATTTCTAGGCTAGGTAAGGTTGCTCACGAAAGATCTCATTTTTCATTAAAGACCTCAAACTGTGCTTTTTCTTTCAACAAACAGTTGAAAAGCGAGGAGACAAAATTGGAAACAATAAACGACAAGCCCCCTGTAAACAGATGGGTATAAATTTTGCGCATTATACTGTTTTGTTAACATGTTTTATTAACAAATCAGGCCATTATAATGTACTGTACAGAAAATGGTAATATGTTTCAAATTGAGTTTGCCGGGTCGGTAATGAATTTTGAGTAATGGCATGGTGAGCCTCTGTCTTTGTAATTTTAGACTAATTTAATTCACCCCTAATTGAGGGTCTTGTGTGACCATATGGGTTCATACAAATGACTTTAATATGCATGTTGCATTGTTCATTATGATTATCAAAAAGAAAGGAATGACTTATGGTCCTTTATTGCAACCAACTTCCCCATGCATTTGGCTTTATTGACAATCTGGAGCTAAGAACAAGTGATGTTAATGGCATACTCTAAATGCGATCACATGCTGCTTAGCTCTCTCGCTCTTTCTCTCTCTCTCCCTATTCCAGATCATTTAATGTCTCCAGATACATTGTGTTTTATAGCCAATTATCTTACACAATCCATTATCAGTTTTACTGTTATCTCCCATGCATTGCTTTATCTTTCTCTTGGAGTGAATGGCCTGCACAAGTTGCCTTAAGGCACCACACTCAAAGGGTTCTTTCATTTGCATTTGCCTTTACTTAATTTGCAGTGCGACATTCTTAGATGGATCCGTTTTCGGAAGTGTGTTAATCAGGTGAATCCAAAGCTCATAATTTTCAAAAAGTGTCAATGTAAGTGTTGACTTGTAACTGTGAGTGTTTTAGTACAAAGGCATACAAACTGTCTATTAAAGAAAACTGTTCTAATGACTTTTAATTCAGTGGGGAAAAAAAGGCAAATATCTCCTCTAGGATGCATCAATATTTTATTCTTTCCTCCAGAAATCCATCTGGCCACACATATGTGGAAAATTCTTCACATTAAGCCACTAACAGAGATGTGGGGAACAAAATTGTGATTTTTTTTCATGTTCTTGTCACATGTGGCATTTACTGAGAGACAGAGAATGACTCATCTTGTATATGATTCTGCAGGTGCCACAGTGACCTGTGCTGTTTGTCAGTAATATGGATGTGGGGAGAAAAAAGAAAAAAAAAAAACTGAAAAAAATATCACAGTTTCTTGAGTTGAGAAACAGTCAAGTGTTGTAACCAAGCTCATCTTCAAAACCAAACTTTTCTTACTTGTAATGAACTTGTTTGCAGTGTACTTGTTGGTTGGTTTATGTATTCTAACGCCGTTCTTTGCCTGTCTCTTTCTGTTTTTAGCTGGGTGAATAACTTTGGCCATGAAGGTCTCGGACTGCTTTTGGATGTGCTGGAGAAGCTTCTTGACAAGAAACAGTAAGTTATGCAGGCTTTCTGACATAGTCTTCTTAAGAAATTCCCTTTCTTCAGTGCTTTTGGATTGGTCATTCACACACTCTTATCTTTCTCTTTACTCACTGATTTTCTTTTCCTCAGGCAAGAGAACATTGACAAGAAGAACCAGCATAAACTCATTCAGTGCCTCAAGGCCTTCATGAACAATAAGGTGTGTTTAGAATTTAAAAGCTCCACCATGAGTAGTTTATATCATTTTGTGTCCCACACATGCCAAGTGAAAAAAAAAAAAAATCTCCAAAGCAACATATCAAAGAATATAAAATCATGCCAGCTCCTTACCTGTCCTTGAGAATGAATACATTTCTGATTGAAATACTGCAGCTTTATTAAACAAGAGCAAACACAAATGAAGCTCGTTCAACCCTAGATAATCATCAGATTTAATATTTTCTAAAGCTGCTTTCATGCTTAAATGGTATTGAATTTATTCTGTTTATTCCTCAGCCATGTTAAATATGAATGCTGTTTTATTCCAAGTACTTTTCTGTAATATTTTTATTTATTTAATTTAATTTCCCCCCAAGTGAATTTATTCTGCGTTCTGCTCAAATTGTGGTCAAGTGCAGTGAATTACACCCTGGAAGGAAGACAAAAATACAGGAATATGATTATTTGTCCCTGCTGTCCTGTCCTCATTTAAAATAATTTATCCTAAAACATATCTACACCTGCCTAATTGGGTCTTTCAGGAGAAGAAAGCCTAAATTTGTCCATACACAAGGGGTTCATTGTGTAAAGGGATTATTCATTGCAAAATGTTTACCTTTTTGCAAGTTATAATAAAATGCGATGTCTTTTTGTTTTCAGTATGGCCTCCAGCGAATTTTGGGGGACGAACGAAGCCTGCTCCTCCTTGCAAGAGCGATCGATCCCAAGCAGACTAATATGATGACTGAGATTGTCAAGATTCTGTCAGCTGTTTGTATCATCGGAGAGGAGAACATGTAAGATAATCAGCTCAAGCCCATTTTATGTGGTTTTCTTTTCTATTGTGTTTTCTTCAGTAAAGTGCCTTCAAAAATGTATCTTCAAATACACTTTATAAAAATACTACTACTACTACTACTACTAATTGTAGTAGTAATAATAATAATTACTATTATTGAATAATTAATACTATTAAATATAGTAATAAAGCAATTGTTATAACTATTTTTTTATATTACTTTATATATTTTCTTTTTAAATATCCTCTAACCATTACAAGAAAGGGGTGTTTGGCATATTCTTTAAAACTTTTTTTTTTTTATTTATAAAGTTATTCACAGTTGATATAATTAATTATTTAATACTAATATCAATCTACTTTTTTGTGCCAAAATTTTAAGCGTAAGCATATGCATGCTGTGTTAGTTTTGTGGTTGAATAATTAAAAAGCTGAGTTTGTAACTGATTGTTTTTATCTGGCAATCAGCACCTTCAGCCCTGGGATCTGTTTGAGTAAACACACAAACACATGCAGACAGGCTCATGCACACATGCTAAGTGCAGGTTGGGTGAATCGGTGTGTGGTAGGTGTCTAGATTAGTGTTTTTTTTATGGGTGTGTAGGTGATCAGAGAGTGTGCAGATCTGTGTGACAGCTGTAAAAATGCTGATACCTCACTTAGCGCTGAAACTAGCTCCTTCCCCCTCAAATGCTGTGCAGTGACACTGGCTTATGTTTAGTGCTGTCACATCAAAGCCCTCTTTAGGAGTTGAGCAGGTGTAGCTCATTCTGAAGCCATGTTTGAACCAGCATGAAAGACTTTGTACAGCCCACTCACGACTACAACTTAATCACCTGGATCACAAAACATGGATCTTACACCTAGCTGTTCAGCAAAACTTCTCTCTGCAGACGGAGCAAAGCAAACTGATTTTGGGGTAATGAGACATGTGAAAGTGAACTTAACATCTGGTATAGATCACTAGTATGTACTGTAGCGTTTATAATCTGTTGCATGCAAGAGTCGACAAGCATTTTGTGCCTTCCTGTCTTAATCTTAATTGTGATTTTCATACATAATAGATTTCTTTCAATTTAATCATCATCAAAGGGAGGAATAGGAGGACAAATAAGGGCTACATGTTGATGAACTACACTTTAAATGACTGGGTTTACTCCAAAATTGAATTTCTGTCATAATATAAAAATATTTAATTAATTATTAATTATATATTTTTTCAAATATATAAAAGCTTAATATTTTACAAGACACATTACAGTTCAAAAATTTAGGTTAAGTACTGTATGGTAAAAAAAAAAAAAAAAAAAAAAAATTCTACAAAAAAAGTGTTGAGATAATGAGGTAATTATTGATAATGAGAAAGAACCGTTATTGATTATATCAGTGCGCACCAATGATAATTTAATAGCACAAATTCAGCATATTAGAATAATTTCTAAAGGATCATGTGACACTGAAGACTAGCTTATTAGCTGTTGAAAATTCAGCTTTGCTGTCAAAGGAATAAATTGCATTTTATAATATATTCAAACAGAAAACAATTGATCAATTCCAAAATGAACATTTCCTAACCTGATAAGAGCAAGACTAGTGATATACACAGTTAAAACACAAGCTTGCATGTGTTTCTTTACTGAATGGGCTATTTTTACACAAGCGATGATTTGTTCTGCAGTTATTATTTTGTCTATGATGCATTCTGTTATTCTTTTCCCTTAGCCATGGACTGCAATCCACCAGTGCTTGAGTCACTAAAACAGACATGGGACCTTGTAAAGTCCTTAATTTGCTTTCACAACAACACTCTGTCCAAACGCATCTCTTCCGTTCTCTTATGTTGCTGCTTCTGACACTGCATCACATACTGTAGAGTAGACTAAAGGATTTCTATTTTTACTGTTTGAACATTAGGCTTTTTTTGGTATTTCAAAACCCTAGTGAGTTATAACTCTACATAAAAGTCTGTGACTTTGTTTCAGTTCCCCAGTGTAAACGTCCAAGATCGAGATTACAAGCTTAGACCAACTCGGGTGAACATTCTAAACCAGTCACGATCATGTCTTGATAAAAAGCTTGTTTACTTAAATGTTTTGTCTTCTTGGTTTCCTTTAGTCTGGATAAGATCCTGGCAGCCATGACCATTGCTGCAGAGAGGAATAATAAGGAGAGGTTTGCTCCGATAGTGGAGGGGCTGGAGAACCACGAAGCCCAGCAGCTACAGGTCAGAGTTGGTGCCCTTTCTGAGAGAAAGAGAGTCAGAATGCTGGCCTTCCACACCTGCCACTTCACCTTATCACACTCTTTATACACACATTCACATACACTCTTGCTCAGGTAACCCAGACTTTGTAGCTTTGTATAGTTAATAACTATAGTTTCAGAAGACAGTTTTGCCTTTTGTCTAAAATAAGACTCATTTTTTAATAGACAAACATAAAAGAATATGTTGTGTTTTCTCTAAAAAGAATAATACAGCAGTATCCTTATTTTATATATTTTATAAAATATAACTTATTTTAGCAATCTGTTAAATGGAGTTATAGGAGGTTAGTGAATAAGACAGAATTTAGATCAAATATAGAGAATTCTTTCTAAATGATCTTAGTTGCACATGTGTCTCCTCTAGAGCTTCAGAAAAGACCATAACCATGCCGCGGAATACTCAGAATATTTTTATTTTATTTTATTTTGTTTTGTTTTTGCAGTGCTCTGTTATTTTTATTATTTTAAAATGTATTTATTTTTAATCGCAATATATTATTTACACACTTTTTTATAGCTGTTATCATTTTGTTTTATTTAATTTTTATAGTACTGTTATTTTTGTCATATTTTAAATTTAATATATATATATATATATATATATATATTTTTTTAATTTGCTATATTATCTGTTATTTTATCACATTTTTAAATGGCTGTTATCATTTTATTTTATTTATTTATTTAGATAGGTTTATATCTTTGGGCATGTTGTTTAACCCGTGTCTGAATTTAGATGTTGCGTCTGTTATTCTCTAGAACGAACAAGGAATACTCAAGTAGAACACACATCAACATTACACTTATTTTATTATTTTTTTGGAATTTTAGATGTCCTCATGTTTTATTTTACTAATTTCAAATCATTAGTAGAATTCTGCTTGCCCAGGGCAGCAGATATAGATCTGCTCTGTTTAGTGTCAGCCAGTATTTGAGGCCTCTTCATTCCCAATGCTCTTTTTGATGCTGGAGCCAGGTAGAAATTGGCACATCTGTCACTCAAAGCTCTTCTGCACCCGGGCTTAACTTGACATGTAAACAAGTCCCCCTATCCCTCTTCTCACTTTGTTCTGTGGTCGTCTGTCAACCCTGCCACCTACGCCACAAGTTGGAAGCTAGCTGCTGGCTATTCTAATGCAACAGGAGGTGTATTCTAAACCCTAATCAGCCCAAACCAGGTCACACAAAGAACCTGGAGCTCTGGAAACTAGCGACAACAACAACCAAAAAAAAAAAAAAGCTCTTCTTGAGACATGGTTACTTTATCATCTTCCCGTCTTACTTTTTCCTCTACATTCTCCAGGCTGGTCTCAGAGGAACTGAAGCAAAAGGGCAAGGATGCAGCACCACACCTGTATTTATCATTCCGTGCTTCTCCACAGCCTGCAGTGATCTGTGACCAAGCACAACAAGCCCCTCTCACACATTCATTAACCAAATCCCTAATCTTTGTGTTGCTGTTGAGAGAGCAGTGAAAATGATGATATGATCCAGAGCGAGCGAGAGGAGAAAGGAGGAATGAACCCCTTTGATTTGGTGTCTTGTCTTCCTACTTGAAAAAAGGCTTTTAATGAAAAGAACCGCTGCTAATTGTGAAGTAAATTAAAACACCTCACCAACGCTGGCGGTTAAAAGAAATGAAACACTTTTAAAACCTGTGATGGGCTGCAGAGCCTGACTTTTTAAACGTGATTAAAATGCGTTTTGCCGTCACGCCATCTCAGTGACGCAAGCACGCAAATCCTAAAACCGTCCCAGCAGTGCCGTTTTTTAATTACTCTGCTGGAATCCACCTCTGGCACTGTGCTGCAGAAGCTCATCATTGCACACTCAACCCATAAAGGAAAATAAGTTCTTCAACCTGCTCCAGCACCCTATCTGCAACATCGTTTCAAACAGGCTGGTGTGTTGATGATGAAATGCATTTGCCCTCCGGAGAACTCGATGAACGATCTAGATTCACTCAGTGGGCCTCTTCAGTGATTCAAATTGAAATAATTGCCCAAATGGGAATACGATAAGATTTAAGAACTTTGGTTATTTTGAGGCATAATGTTGCACAATGGGAGCAAACTAGGCTTGCGTTTGCCTGCTGCAGCTCCTGGGTTGCTGGGACTTCGAGAGAAGGAATCAAGAATAGTGTTATGGTTCCTGATGGGCTGCTCCTGAACACAAGGCTACTGCTGTGAAAAGCAGAATTTTTAAGCATTGTTTTTTTTTATTTTTTTTTTTTATATAGAGTATTATTATTTTTTCCTACTAGATTTTTAGGTTTAGTTTAATTTCGCCGTTTTCATTTTTTTTTTTTTTTTTGCAGTCATGAACATGTATTTACTGTATATTTTTAGGTCATTTTTTCCCCACATTTTATTTAAATATTTTAATTAATGAAAATGTTCAAGTCAATCGAGCCTATGCATCTCCTCTAAAAGACTGCCATTGCCTAAATATCATATCAAGAACTGTCTCTCCCATGACTCAAGTCAGGTTTCTGTTTTTGTGGCCGATCTTTGAAAGCAGAACAAGCGAGAGTCAGAATGACGGAGGGGGTCCTGACAAATAAAGTCATGCAGAAGAATAAAACACTTAGGCCAACAGCAACTCCAAAAGCCCAGGCCAAGGCTGGTGAATGTCTAGGAAGACTGTTCACATGTCCATCAAGAGTGATCTTTCCACTCTGCATTGATCAACCAAGCGAAGAGCATTGCTTCTCATCCTGGCCGTCTCCCTGGAGCCACCTTATAGCATGTTAAGAACCATCAGCACTCCTCCCTGCCCACTGCCCTGATCTGATAAATCAATTAAAAATACACATCTGTTCAGCTAGGCTTGCTCCCTCCTTTCGTTCCTCCTTTTTCTGGACAGCTTTACTAATCCACTTGCGTCTTTTCCCTGCATTTTTACCATTTTTCTCTCCCAGTCCTTCACAGTAGCAACTGCCTTGTTTCATCCTTATGAATTCATTTTATTTTATGTAATGTGATATATTGATTTTTTTCTTTAAGATGAGAGATGAGAGCAGTATGAATAAGAGGCTGTTGCAGGGCACTACATTTTAATCATTTATCGCCAAAGGGATGATTCTAAGAATTTGCTTGCATTAAATGATGGTGGTGTGTGTGTGTGTGTGTGTGTGAATACAGGTGGCCTGCATGCAGCTGATCAATGCCCTCGTTACATCGCCAGATGATTTAGACTTCAGGATACACTTAAGAAATGAGTTTCTGCGCTGTGGCCTCAAGAAGATCCTACCAGTGAGTATATCTTTTGCTTTATTTCATTCTTTAAAAATAATTTGTGTTCTTCATTACTTTTGTTGCTTATTTGATATATCACTATTTTTTTTCTTTTTTTATATAATAGGATATGTATATGTTTTTCTTTTGTGGTAAAGGAAAGTTAGTAAATAGAAAAATACTGAAACTACAGATGTACAACAGCATATTTGTAATCAAATGACTGATGTTGTTTTTCTAATTAAAGAGTTTGGGTTTAAAATGACATTAGTGAAGGCTAAAAGATAAAAAAAATAATACTAAGTGAGAAAAATGGCTTTACAGAACATATAAAAACTTTTGAACAAATGAACAAAACTATTGAAAACTGCTCAAATGTTCCCTGGTTTAGTGTCCTCCTCCCTAATGGCACAACTTTGTTTCATAAAGGCCATTCCCCTCACACATCATTATCAATCAGCACGCAGATCTCTGCCCCATGCTGCCACAAAGCCCACAACCAGGCCAGCACATCACTCACCATCTCATTTATGTGGGCATTTCCTCACTCTTAATAAGTCATTTTGACTGCTCGCCATATTATTGCTGCAATTATTATAATTATCTCAATCTACCCCCGCATATGATGAGCTTATCGTAATTTATGAATAATGTATTTGAAAGTTTAATAGGACAATTAAATATGACATTGTTCTCTAATTGTGAATAATGAGTTTCCAGGTTTTAGTATACTCAAAAAGTGCAAAGGGAAAGAAACAAAGTGAAAGACAAATGAGATGCACTAAATCCTCAATGAGAGATATAAAATGGTGTCTGATGAAATGAAAATACACATTTCTGGAGATGGATGGGTGAGTGTGTGTTTGTGTGTGTGCGAGAGAGCGAGAGAGACTCAGTCCTGCCTCCTACTGCGGCATTGCGAGTGCTCTTTCTCTCTGATTGGCTGTTGCTTTAAGACAGATGGCATGCCTGAAGTATAGTCCACTGATTGATAACTACAGAAATTGGGTTACATTTGGCTTTTCACCATCCGTAAACTACACCAGCAGTGATTCATAGTGGAGTTGTAAAGCACACCTATTTTATCCCCTCTTTCGTTCTCTCTCTTCCTCTCTAAACCCTTTAGATCTGTCGCATATGTTACTGGTATACATAGCAAGACAATCTGTGTACCACAGAAAAACAGATTGACTCTCAGCCCTATACAAAACTAATCAGACTTATGGTTTTATTTGACACCTGAGTTTTGAATCACTTGACAAGCACAGCTTTCAAAAACATTTTTTATAAAACAGCATTTTTTCAGTGTAAACATCAAAATTAGATCTAAAATGAATGTTCAATGGCTAATATGTTGAAAATTAGCCAATAGGCTGTTGATTCATCATTGGCATACTGAAGCCTCTACTAACATTGGCATTCATCCATCACCTTAAAGGGGTTCTGGTTTTCTCTTCTTTAATTTATTTATTTATGATGCATTTCCTTATTAAAGAGACATTTTTATTATCTTTCCATTTGCACTGGTTGTTTGAGGATATGAATGCATGTAAACTGTAAATGTTGAATGCATGTATTTATTTCAAAGCTAACAAAGCAAAGTCATGAACTGAGTGCCACAAAACTCTAATGAGGTCAGTTCAAAGCCTTGTGCAAAGAGTTTAAAGTATCTGTAAAGCAGACTTTTTCTTCTTGTAATATTACCGATGTAATATGAGGACACATGTTCATCAGTCACTCATTCCTCTTATGTCAACCTCTGTAATCACAGGAGCTGAAGGAGACAGAGGAGCTCGATATTCAACTGAAGGTGTTTAATGAAAATAAGGAGGAGGATTCCATCGAACTGTCTCACCGACTAGATGACATCCGCGCAGAGATGGAATATCCTTTTTACCGCTTCCTCGTGTATGCGTACAGCCGCAAGGGCGCCCGGTGTGGCCCATGGGTCTAAAGCCAAGACCTCCAGTTCATTCGGAAGGGATTTGAGAATCAGGTTTTTTTTTTTTTTCAATTCCAGTCCAGCCTCTGGCAACTCTGGTGGTAAACAAACCTCTTCACATCAACACATACATGCATCGCACACATATCCTAGCATCCTCCTCTGGCCCTGAGCTCATTATACTGACATTCCAGAGACACAGAGAGCAACCTCTACGCTCACCTCTCCTCTGTTTTATTCCCCCTCAAATCTGCGGATAGACTATGCTACGCGGCTATGGAAATCCGTTCACACTTATTTTTATCCCTGTTGCTACATCTGCATCTGACCCTTCAGGCCGCAGCTGCGTACGTGGCAGCCATATGCAGTAGCTTCTGGATTTGTGTGTATCCTCACAGTACCCTTTATAAAGCAGCTTGAAGCCATTCGCTGAATTCGAAAAAGGAGCATTTTTTTTTTCTGTGGTTTTAGTGCTGATTTTGTTGATGGTTTTTATCGTTTCACCCTCTTTCCATAACCTCTCAGAGGGAAAGCTTCGCTGAAATGATGGAGAAGCCAGAGTTTTAGTTCAGGCTGTCTGGACTAATGATTTTCGTGAGCAGCCAACTGTGTAAGAGACACAACATTTGTCTCTAAGGACAATTTGGCATTGATCTGTAAGTGCCTTGTGTAATATGCGTGTCTAAGCAACGGTCTCTGTCTTTCTCAGTCCTTTCCCACTCTTCTCTTTCTAAGCAACAAACGTTTTTTCAGTCCCGCCCTTCTCATTTTCGGTCTGGCTGCTTTAGAAATATTTTCCTACATTTACATATAGAGATAATATCTATATGTATTTATTTATTTATTTAGTTATTAAATCTTACCACTATTTTCTGTCAGGCTGCTTTATGAATATTTAACAATTCACAACATATATATAGTGTTGTGAAATATACACACTTAAAAGATTCAGATCATCAAACAAATTTTAATATTTCACAAAAATAATGCAAGTAAATACAAAATGCAGTTTTTAAATGATTTCATTAATTAAGGGAAAAAAGCTGTCCAAACCTAGCTGGCCCTACGTAAAAAATTAATTGCCCCCTCCTGTTAAATCATGAAAGAACTGTGATTAACCACATTATTTTAGAGAGCTGAGTTAAATTTCACAAGCCACACCCAGGCCAGATTACTGCTAGACCGGTTGAATCAAGAAATCACTTAAATGTGATTTAGAACCTGTCTGAATTTTATCAGAAAATCCTGAAGGAGAATGTCCGGCTGTCAGTTTGTGACCTCAAGATATTGACCGATATTGATTTTTTTATAACCGATGCCGATACCAATTATTTGCATGTTTATGTGCCCGATAACCGATATGCAGAGCTGATATTTATTAACTGTTATAAAGTAAATAAATGATTGAGTGAAGAAAGAACATACTTCACTTTGGGTTTTCCTCTTGTCATTCATCTTTTTTTTAAGTGTTGAGTCATGTTAAATGTAATCTTTATATTACAACAATAAAAAAAAAAACATTTTATTTGTAAAAAGCATCAACAGCAACAACACTAATATTAACAATAAGCAATATAAATGTAGAATGTCTAACGTTTTCAAATGGAGAAAATAAATAAAGGACAGCAGTCATAACTTCATTTTAAACTACCGTTTTAGTATGTTTATAAGCTGTTTAATAGCTACAGAGTCAAGAATAATTCACTGGATAATGTTAATTCTCTGAATAATATTCTCTGGAATATTGGAATATAACAAACAAAACATCGTATTTTATTGAATTTCTCAACTGCAATGTTATATTAAAATTATTAATAATGTTTTGTCCTTCTAGATCATGAAATGCCTGCTAACAGCGTGGTTTATCTATGCAGTTACACAGAACTATACTCCAACTGCGATCGCTTGCGGCGATAATTAATAATTAATTTCCATAGAGTAGCATTTATTTAGATGTTTATTAGCAAAATAATGGTTATATAGTAAATGTTAATACAATTTAGGGTGTTTTAATCAAGTGAATCTTGTTAAAAGTTACAAGGAGCATTTCCTGAGCATCAACCACATCAACCCGGTGAGTAAACAGCAATATGGAAGCGGCTTCACGAGACTAATGATGGAGCAAATTTACAACAGAGAAAGAATTAAATTCAGCGTTTTTTTTTTCCAACATGCGCTCATTCCTGGCTGTATTATTTAACTCATGCAAAGTTACGTCTTTATTGGGAGAGGATCTTGACGGATTATCTGCGTGACTTCGACTTCACAAGACTAATGATGAGCATAGACAACAGAGATAGATTTAAATTCAGCGCTTTTATTTTTTAACATGCACTCATCCATGGCTGTATATTAATTCAGGCAAAGTTACGTCTTTGTTGGGACAGGACTTGATGGATTATTTAACATGACTCTGTGAGTTGGTCTCTATTTCTTAGAGCCAAGCTGCATAAACTACATATCAGGCATTCATGTAATGCATCTAATTTGTGCATAACTGGCTGTTAAATAATGTTAAATAAAGTTTGCTAACTACAGCAAATCAAGTACCTACACACAGTTGTTGTTGTCTCGTCTCCCCTCAGACGCGCTGCAATGGCGATTCTGCACACAATTCTCAAAAAACCCACAAGATGGAGGCATTTATCGGTGAATCCGTTATTACAAAACCGATATCCGATTATGATAAAATGCTTAAATATCAGGGAAAATATTGGTAAATCAATATATCGGTCGATCTTTATTTAGGGGGCAGTTTCTTTTTCACGTAGTGCCAGGCAGGTTTGGACAGCTTTTTTCCCTTAATAAATACAATCATTATGTGCATGCCAACTTATTCTATTAATACTATAATAATGAGATTTAGTTGACGTAGTTGCAAAGTTATTAGAATAGCATCTAAAGTGGAATATTGAAATAAAGTGTAAGTTATCATAATTATTATTATTATTAGTGGTGGTAGTAGTAGAAGTATAAATATAGCATTTCTGGTCTGGTTTAGTTCTGGCCACTGTAGTAACTTCAGGAAGCTGTTGAATATTAATTGAAAGTTGGGCAGTGTGATTGATTGACCCTCCCTCTCTGTCTTTTGTATTGCTCAGCTCCATGCTGATACAGCTCATGTTTATGCATCACCTTCCCCACCAGTATATTACTGCAAACATGCCTAAAATACAAATATACACAGACAGTGTGTGTCTGTTGTGCACACTTGTGGCCCTGCTTAATAGAGAGAATGGCTTTCTGGTGCGTTTTGCTGATTTTGAAGTGTGGAGAAAATAATTCACTTAAGCAGATCACCTGTGTTATCAGCAGTAATGCTCTGAAGATGCTTGTATTCTCCCATTGAGTTGACTGAACACTCACAACCTTATGAATAACTGAAATGATATGAGTTAATTAGAAAATGTACAGCAGTGCTGGGGCAGATTGGTTTGCTGCAAGGGCATTTTTAAAGTAGCTGGAAGCCTTAACGTTCAATTTTATTATTGTTCCATAAATATATAGAGCTATATATGCAATATAGTATAGATTTTTTTTTTTTTTTTTTTTAAGTATCTCGGTTTATAGTTAAAATTATTTTCAAGAATATAGAATTCTCTAACCGGAGACAGATTTTCTTTAATTAAAAGAAAACAGACCTGCTGTACTTTTTTTTTTTGTGTGTGTGTGTGTGTGTTTTCCTCTAAATATTAAGACTCCATAGCTTTTTGATTTGTATCCCAGTGGAAGGGGAGGAGTGATTGTGGTGGCTGAAGAAAGTGTGCTCCAGTCCAGCCAGTGCATTACCCTGCAGTCAGCGTTTAAATATTTCAACAGACATTGTCAAAACCTTCAGTACATGTAATGACTGGACTCAATTCTTCACCCACCTCTGCTCACTGCAGCATGACAAATATACACACAATTTTGCTCATATTTACAAAGATTATTTTAGTTTATTTTATTAGACATTTTATATTTATTTTTATAACACTGTGTTTTTTAAAGTGAGCGTTGTTATATTAAATCCATTGTAGGACCATTAATAGAAACAATTAATGAGCTACCGAGTGCTACTGTTAATCATCATATGCTTTAGCTTGCCACCATTGAAAATAGATCGCCGGTCATTTATTTAACTCAAGTGGGCATACCAGAGAGGGTTGGGGCATCAATTCTTGATATAATAATAAAAAAAGAAGACTATGATGACTATCTGATCTTACATCTATTATAGACATTGAAAGCCACTGCCCTTTCTCTTTAGGGAGAGGAGATGTTGGACATTTAATCGATACGCTGCAAGTTTAAGAGCACATTTCTTCTGTTTTGGAGACGAGCAAGACAAACTGAAGATGAGATTTCGGTCCAGAAAATAAATAAATATAAAAGGAAGTGACTGATCCATGTTTTATTGCTTTAAATAATCAAACTTAAAGAATTTTCATTTCATTCATGTCCAGAGCCAGGGTATGAACTGGCAGAAGAGGAATTGCCTCTGTCACTTTTCTTCAGAACCTTGTGTTTACACATGTTAGCAAATTAGATCCCCGATGATACTTTAGAATGCAGGAAGATAACATCAGTTCTGGTTAGACTCGACCTTTGACTCGACCATCTGAATTAAAACAAGCACACAATTTCCAGTGAGGGATGGCTATTCACCTTTAGTTGTATTGCTTGCATTTTATTGTTCTTTCTCAACTTAGAATTATACCACTGCACTTCAAATAATTCCAGTCACTTTAGTCTTTTACACAATTTTATATTGCATACGTAGTATAGAAATGGGATGTTTAGATTAACATTGTTTTACTACATGGCAAGCAGCGTGCAGTTGTGTCCTTAACCATCTATGCACTGATATGGGTGAGGTGTACCATCTCCTGTCCAACATGGTGAAAGACACGGGCTCAGAATCATACTTCCTATCCATCCTCCAGCACCTGCTGCTCATCAGAAATGATTATTATATCAGGTGAGTGCTATCATATTTTTATGTAATGTAATGTGTAATGTTACAAGATTGCACCTGTTTATTAACATTTTTCTTAGATTCTATTGACTCAACAAGCATTCTTGAGTATGAGAATTCACAGATTATTATTAAAAACAAGTGAAAATAAATACAATTTAATTTGGGATTTTTTTTTAATCATAACAAGATATAAGATTTTAGTCATTAATTGCAGTTTAACTTTATCTTGAATGATAATTTATTTAAAAGAGAGAGTTATTTTGCATGTTTGTGTGTCTGTCAGAAAGTGAAGAAATGATACTGATCATTTCAGTTCACTGTTGCATCAGACCTGTTGCTGAGGTAAAAATATTTAATAAAGACGGAAGAGCGAAGCGATGAAAGGGAGGGAATTTACCATGGACATGTTGCTGCTCACTTTGAGCCATGAATAATGTATTGCCTGGCTTGTTGGAAAAAGCGAGAAATAGAAAACACATTAAGCAAGTAGTATGGCAGATTCTCGTTCAGTGCCATCCCTCCCGCCCCTGTGTCTGTAACTCCGTCGGCAGAAAACAGGATCACTACAAACGCTGATTAAAAATGTATGCACTTATTAAAAACTCTCTCCCATAGGAAGGCAAAATAACAAATGGAATCTCTTTAACGTCTCCAATTGTTTCTTTTAGACGTCAGTGAGATTAAATGATGAGAAAATTAAGTCTCCTGCCTCTCAGATGTTTCTCCTGAGAAAAATACCCTAGTAATCTCAAAAAAAAAAAAACTGGCTTTTTAATATCAACTCAAATATTTCACTTTCCGTTTTTCCCCATTTTGACATTTTTATGAGACATATCTGATATAAAGTACATGATCCATCGCTAAGAGCGATGTTTGAGCAATGACACTTTTATCTACATTAAAACATATTTCTCAAAGATGGATACACAGTTTTGTTTGTTTGCCTCATATGCATCTGCATTACATGGTCACTCTATAAACTTCTCATCACTGACATCTTTAGTTTCTTTTGAACCTGGTGAGACGTTTTATGTAGATTGGATTGGCTGGTTGGGAAATTGTATGGCTATAATTTTAGATTAAAGGGATCCCTTGAGATCAGTGTGTGCTTTGATGGCCGAGTCTCCAAGGAGAGGGAGGGAAGAATAGGCTGGTGGCATCTCTCTACTTCAGTCTGAATCAGTCGACAACGTCGCTCTTGTTCATAGGTGTTGGGAGGTACTTCGGAGATCAAAGCCAGCCATAAAGGAGAGCTGTCCATGCCAATAGATCGCACCGTTTGATTTAAAGCCATTCTTTAATTCCAGCAAAACAACCAGGCACCTTTATCATCATTTAACTCTGTGCCCTCAACTCTGTCCTTGGTTATCTGTATGGAATGCTTTCCCTTAATTTGTTTAATAACCTGTTTTAAAATGAAATAAAATAAACAGAATGATTTAATAACAGTTACCGATGTCCTTCAGCCCTCCAGCCTTCCTTTTTACTGCTTTTTAGAGGAGCAGAAGGAAGACGTTGGGCAATAACTCTCTAAGACTCCCTAATAGAAGGTAGATCAGAGGGAGAGTATATGGAGCACATCTTCTACTTTTGGCCGTGACTGATGTGAAGATTAGATGGGCAGTGTGGAGCAGGGGTTGGATGGGAGATGAGAGGCAGACAGTGAAGGTGCCAGACTGCGAGAGAAGGAAAGAGAAGCGCCGATGTGCTGTCTCCTCTGGTGGGGTGTGACAGTTCTGGGTCATTCGTCTCCTTCCCGGTTCTATCCAGCATGTGGCAGTGGTGGTAGCCAGGATGTTAAGAAAATAGGGCGGCTTATTGAGATAATGAAATGGTGTACATCAGTGACAGGTGTAAGCTTCGGGCCTTGCCACTAAGCCGTGCTTGTTGACACTCTCAGCCCTATCAGTTCTAGCCACCCCATCCGCCCCCTCTGCACGCTTATTACACATCGCTGCCATGTCTCTTACAACAAGGCCTCAAATTGGCAAATTGTATGAATATGATTATTTATTTGGTTATTTGAGTATGTTATTTTTCATCGGTGCTTGGAGAGACATCCAATTATTGTTATTCGCTATATGTAGTAAGGTTTTACAGAATAAAACAGCAAAGAAAGTGTAATGATATAAATAAAAACAGTATTCTTCCACCAAACAATGTAGTTCCTCAGAAGCAGTTGTGGTTCCAACAAAGTGGTTGCCGAGCAACACACAGAAGTAAACAAAGGTGTATGTTTGTAGTGTAATTTACAACAGCTTCGAATGAGGCTCAACCACTGATCTATAATATAGAACTGGATTGCTCATGACGTCATTAAAGTGAAGCCGCCGCGCCGCCATATTGGTAATCCCTAGTGTGCGTAAACATTCTATTGAATTAATAGGAAATTGTATGATTTTAATGAGAAAACATCACCTAACAAATCAGCGTTTTTAAATCTGAAGTATCCCTGTACATTATTGCAATGCAAACAACCTTGGCATGTAAACGGATATTTTTTTAAATGTCGGGAATTTCCCCAACTTATTAAAAAGCTACGTTCATTACAGTAGAACATCATGAACATGATAAACATCAGACGGACACGACCTCAACTTATAAAACAAACGACAAAGTGCTCATTCCGAAATCTGAATTTATTCAGAGAAATAACTGACTATATACAGTACGGATTTAAAGACATAAAGCTTTATTTCCAAGATAGTAAGTTAAGCTTTTAATTTCTTTATAGAGCAACATTAACAACATAATTGTATTATTCATTGTAATATATTCAAATCCATTTCTGATACTAATACGTTCATGTTTAATAATTGCTGAATAATTATGTTCATAAAGAAATAGTCTAGTATATTTTGTGTTTGATCGTTACCTGCGTCATCAGTGCGCAACAGACACACACCTAAACGGTTTAAATATATCGCTTATACTGCCCCAAAAGACCGTAAACACTGCAGATAACATCTGAAGTAAACATTAATTTACATACACATAACATAAAAACTAGTCCCGTTTGACTGATTTGCTTCAAATCGGGTGATTTTAGGACAGCGGTTTGAATGTGACTCAATGGTGCTCTCTGCCGGTAGGGATTAGTAAGATGGCGGATCGAACACTTCCGGTGGCTTCACTGTCTGCTGGCAGTTTAGAACGCGATGAGCGATCCAGTCATATATAGATCAGTGGGCTCAACCAATCATAATCAAGTATTTTTTTCCCCATCAAATATTCATATTTTATTTTGGCTTTATTCCAGTTAATGAAAACTGTTTTAATAATTACAGTTTTCAGTTAATGTTAGTATTTTTATGTGCTTTTGTACTTTTTTTTTAATAAGTATTTTTATTTCATAAATATTTTTTGCCTTTGTAACTAACTGAAGTAAAATAAGTATTTTTATTTTTTCCCCCCATCTAATATTTGCCTTTATTTCAGTTAATGAAAACCACTTTAATAATTCAAGTTGTAGTTAACATTAAGCGATGATCAGTAAGCATCTGAATGCTTGCATATTATTATTATTATTTTATTTGTTTGTGTATTATTACCTAAAATATTAAATGCGTCACCCTTTGTGGCTGAATTTAGCAGACATCTTAATTTTCCTTATTAGCAGCACACAGACCATAACTGCAGCAAAAACCGAAATATAGCGCATAAGAAAACATAAGTTCAAATACACACCTGTTGCGTAATTGATTACTTTGGGTCAACAAACTCTGCCGTTCATCCATTAGCTTATCTATATTCCCCCACAAATATTGTTTATCAAACAAGAATGTTTGGAGATTAAAAAATGTAATGCTGTAGAATTAAGTGGCTTTAGCTAAGAGATGTGGTGCAATTATTTAGCACAGAGACATTTTTTAAGTCATGGTCGTTCATTAGAACTCGAAAGCTTGTTTTGTGTCGAGAAGCCGGTAGAAGGGGATGACACATTTCTGGAAGGAAAATTGAATACCTACATGAGACATTCAAGGTCATGCTTGGAACATAATTATTTGCCACTAGGGAGCTCGGCTTAAGTCGACATTGTATTTGTTAAATGTCACTCGCAATTAAATTTGGTAATATAACTTGGAAAAGGTCACACACTAAGCGCCGTGGCAGTGTCTAGTCCCAGACCCATTTACTCCCCGTCCCGTCATTGTCACCCCTCCAAACACAAGGCCGTGTTTTCCCTGCCATTGTGCGACTAATTACACAGATTACACTGATTAGATTTGCGTCTCAGGTTTTATTGCTGCCTTTAATTGCCAAAGATGATTGCAAATTAGAGAGGGAACCATGGAGGCCCGGATGTCGGTTTGTCTTCACCTTGAATGGACAAAGTCACTCAACCGCTCTCCGGCTGCACACTTTGCCGTTAGTGATTTCATTATGTACCGAAGGAAGCCTTAATTCAATGCCGTGAAATACAATTCAAAAAGATATGTCTTACCAGATAATTTATGAAGAACTGTCCTCGCAGTAATGCACGAGGCGGTATTTTATATGAAGTTAACGGCTTTGTCTCTTGTCATACTCTGCCCCCTCACTTTCGCTGTACTCGTTCTTTTTATTACAGGCCTCAGTATTACAAGGTGATTGAGGAGTGTGTGTCCCAGATCGTCCTCCACCGCAGTGGGATGGACCCTGATTTTGCCTACAGGGAGCGACTGGATGTGGACTTCAGTCATCTCATCGGTAGGTCTGAGATTAGGTCTCCTGGGTCTTGAAGAAAACGTCTTTGTGTTGAACGCCACACTAGACCTCAGCGCAGTTCCTTTTAACTTATTATTCATTGGTACAGCTCAGTTTTCCAGACTATTCAATTCTGTCTTGAACTGTATGGCCATTTGTTAAAGTGGCCAGAACATTTCGGAATGAATAAAAAGGGGTTTCAGGTTTCGGTAAGCAGCTTTAGGGAAAAGCGAGAGAGCAGTATTGAGTTATATCACTTCAATGAAATCCACCAGAAAGATTTTTGGCGCTTAATGGGATGTCTAGAGCATGATTATAACAATCCTGCACTGGTTCACACTACATTCTGTCTAACATAACTGTGAAATCACGCTGCGCTGAGGGAGGCGCAACTGCAGTTGATAAAAGTTTGCGATTTCCTGGAGTAGATCTAATTATCATTCACCAGTCCCCATGAGAGCCTTGTCTGAAACTCCTGCGCTCACCTGACACATAAGATAAGGTACACTCATTATACATAAATAAAACATTATCTGCAAAACCTGGCTGGCATGTCATGTCTTATAAACGCAACACGACTTCAGCTGTACAGGTTATATCTGCAGTCCTGGACTTTTTTCATTTGTTTTATGATTAAATGTTTTGTTTGCCAATTGTTTTGTCATGCACGTTCTTGGACACCAAAGGAAATTAATAAAATAAGGGTGATGTAAATTTTTGTCCTCTTTTTTTTTTCTTCTTTGCCCCTCTTTTTGTGTTTTGTCACTAACACTTTTGTAACTTGCCAACAAAGGCTCATTAAAAGTTTCAGACCCATCTGCAGAAACAAAAAAAATGTTAGATTTTCTCACTTCTTCCCTTACTTTAATGAGTTGAAAACAGATTTTGTGTCGCGCCGTTTTTAAATTTACATCTCAAACCTCCAGAACAGAATACAAATCTCCAGAGGGGAGGGGGAATGAGACACTGACAGGTTCATTTTATTCTGTTCGGCTTTTTGTTCTTTTGATTGTCTTCATTCGGTGTCTGATGTTGAATCTTAAGCATCTTGTTAACAATGCACCTTGTAATTTACATATACTTGTGTGTTTTGTGCATTTTCATGTGCCCGACTGTTTGTGTATGACAGATCAGTGCGTGGATAAAGCCAAAGTGGAAGAGAGCGAGCAGAGAGCGGCTGAATTCTCCAAAAAGGTGAGTCTATTAATCACCCTGGGTGCCGTTATTGGTATGCAACCAGGCTGCTGTCACCAAACTTTTCTCCCATGAGCGGTGAGACAGCACATTGATTGTTCTCGTCTGATCAATAGCTGGCAGCAGAGCAACATGATCTGTATCAGTGCAAGCAGAATCAATGCTGATGCTCCAATCTGCAAGCTTGTTTGTGCCATACTGGGAACACTATTTACAGGCACCATTTCAAATAGTGTTAAAGGCCCCAATGAACAATATTGTAATTTTTTTTTTTTAGTTGAAACGTTTCCTCTGGAGGTTTATGAGGATGTTAACACTTGCTGTTGTCAGTGAAGCCAAGAGCTGTATCCCACAATGCTTTGAGAGTGTATCCATGCTCATGTTCAGCTCCTGCCAAACTCTGCCAAATGTCAGCCAGATGTAAATGTATATTCTGGATTATTTAGATCCACATTCATCAACATTATATTTGCACATGTGTTAGATCACTTTGTAAGTAAATAAGACCCAGTCATATGTTGCAGCTAGTAAAAGCTTAGTCTTGGATCAAGATGATGATAATAGTGAAGGTGGAGAGACATGCTGACTGTGTTGATGTGTCCTGTGGTTGATGGAATCCGCATGGTTATGTCAATGTTTTTGTATGTGTATTATTGTCTTCAGTTCGACGAGGAGTTCAGCGCACGACAAGAGGCAAAGGCCGAACTGCAGAAGCAGGAGGAGAAAATCAAGGAGCTAGAGTCTCAGATCAACACCCTGCAGGCCCAGGTAACAAC
This sequence comes from allo-octoploid hybrid of Carassius auratus x Cyprinus carpio, assembly GCA_024542945.1. Classification (NCBI taxonomy): domain Eukaryota; kingdom Metazoa; phylum Chordata; class Actinopteri; order Cypriniformes; species allo-octoploid hybrid of Carassius auratus x Cyprinus carpio. The sequence goes on from CM045042.1 coordinate 9,754,596, forward strand.
ACTTGCACCATAACCCACTGTACATACTATGCTCCCTCTCATCACCACTTTAGGTTCACGAGCAGCCCCATAGGTGTGTCCCATTCAGCTGCTCTGTGCTCTCTACCCAAGGTTATCAAACACAGGTTAACGCTAATGGAAGCTACCACCGATGTCGTCCCCCATGCGTTCACCTTTAAGATGCATAGTTTAGCCTTCCATTGGCACTGATTACACCACAGAAAAGATCTGTGCTTTGTTATACTCTCAGAGGCTCCAAATCCACTGAGGTTCCTCTTATCTTCCCTCATGAGAGCTTTGTAGTTCACATTGCCTTACAAGAGCCCTTTGTCCTACAGATCCGTGAAGCAACACGCCTACTTTTTTTCCGGTTTCCAGACTATTCTCCAATGGCTATTAGACTAGCAGGCATTAAATTATTTGTCTCCATCATAAAACCTACTTGACGCTCAGCTCATCAAATGCCCTGAAAATGAACTATACAAGCACATTAGGATCACAAGTACTTATTTTCTGTGTTGTGAGGTCATATGAAGCAGTTTTTCTCAGTCTGCTTCAAATGGTAATGCAACTTCTAATGTGGCGGCGAAGGGAGAGACTCTGCTAATTTGGTCAAATTGAAACCTTTTTATCTTTTATCGTGAATGCAGTGGTGCTCTAAGTGGGTATTTTAAGACTTGGGGGATAGTATGATTTAATAAAGGGCCAATCTCCCCCTCAAATTGTTGGATTTGATTTTTCTCAATTGCTCCATCGCAGCCTGTTCCTAGCTATTGTATCAATGCTTTGAGGGATTGCGTTACGTCTTTGGCTCTCACATCATCGTTCCTGTCAAGAAAAACCCTTAGTCCTTCTCCCACAAAATGACTGCTATTTCCTACCAAACCCAATTTGAAACATTTTAGATTTTAGTGCTGCCTTGGGACAAAAGAAGTAGCTTGCTTGCTAGCTTATGGAGTTTAATAGGAGGAGAAAAAAAAAATATCACCATTTGTGAAGCGCCATCCATGGCGTAAATAGTTTTCCAGAAACCAAATATATTGCGGTCGGAAAAGCCAGCACTTTGTCTTTCTGTTTACTTACCTTTCAGCATTTCTAAGCCCTATTGCCCCCAGCTTCTCCCAACAAGAGCCTCCCCACCTTCAAACCGAGATGAGTTGCTGTCATTAAGGACCCTGGCAGCTTGGACCACCATTCATTCTCACAGATTTACCAAATGGGCACATTAGTGGAGGCGGAGCCGGAATGGGTTACTCCCTGCGCAAAGCGGAGCGTCTCAGAGCCCGACACTTCATTTGTGTGCAGTCCTCACCCCTGCACTTCATCTGCCCCGAGAGCCGAATCACGGCACGTTACCCACTCTGCCTCCCTCCTTTCCTCCATCTGCCTCGTCCATCACTTTCTCAACTCCTACACATAATCATGAGCCCAGGCCTCTCTACGCTCTGCTCCTCATCAGTCACCATCATCCCTCCTTTTCTACACTCATTCATGCCAAGCCATATTGCGTGCACCCAGTGCGTCCCTCCACACGCACACCGCAGCCCTGTTAATTACTGCTCACCTGCTCTCTCCTGCTTTGCTTTCCTGGACAGCAGTGTCATTCGGCTGTTGTTTTTCCTTGGGTGTCCTTCAGTCTTACCCCAAGGCGATCTCCTTCTCTTTGAAGCTCAGTCATCTCCAGCACATTAACAGGTAGAGGAGCGAAGCGGAGCCCTGGAGACGCATACTCTTTCCTAATGTGTGCTCTGTAGGCATGTTGAAAGCTTTGGCTCCGGAACATTCGCGCATCAACAGACTTCTGGTGCTTCTGGTAGAGAACATATAATGCGCTTGCTAAAGAAGCACCAGGATATTAGCACGAGAGTCTTGCACATATCCCGTGGGTGTTTTGGCACATCTGAAAGGGATATAAACTCATAGGTTGTCATGCGCAAAGCTGACAAATTGTACCCTTTATTAGACAACCGGTGTAAAAGTCTTCTCCCACTACAGTTTCACAATGTTGTCAGGTTGTGGGTGCACAACACATCACCATGAAAACTGACTACGCTCACCCACACTTGAAACCACTTGCTAACTTGTTGTTCTTTGGTCGTCTGGTACAGATGGAAAGTAGAACTTGGTTTCGAAACACATTGTACTGTAAAAATGTAATTTAAATTGAATTATAATAATTTTTATTTTATTTTTTATTAGATTTCATTATAACAAAAGTTTCAAATAACATTGTCTGTAAAATAAGCCTTGGTAGGTTGCATTATGATGCACATTTCTAAAGTTTATAGCTGAAAAGCATGACTGTCAGACATTTTCACATTATTTTGTACCATTAGGGTGACCAAAGTTTAAAGGACAACAAAGAGATGACAGCAAAGACATGCTTATCAACAGATTTGCCTTTAACACATAATTGAAGAGAGCCATTATTTAGAGGAACCAACGCAACAGCTCATGCAAAAATAATAGTTGGATGAGCTCATCAAAGCTGTGGTACAGAAAATTCCGGACAGACTGAATGTGAAATGGAAAAAATAAAATAATAAAAGAGCTTTGCACTTTCATTTCATGTATTTTTAAGAGTTAATGAGAGTGTATGCATTATTAGGCCTCCTGCTCAGTTGTTCTGGCAAGCCCAGTTTTAAATAAGCATGTGACCCTATTCTCTCTTTTCATTTTGTGATGGATTGATATTTCCCTTTCTTTATTTGACTGCAGTTGGTAATTGCGTCACATTAACGGCAACAAAGTGCAACACATTTCTCCAGGGTTCCTCGTCTCTATCCTCTACAGGAAGGGAATAGTGTCAGATATGTGGAATCGAACAGTAGCTCGCTTAATAATTCAGAACCAAAGCAATACTGAGGATGAAATCTTTTGCAGCAACTGATAGGTTTCAGAAAGCTCTGCGGTCAGCTGTCTATACCAGCATGGGACTCATAACATTATGGTGCAGTGTAGGGCTGGACCTGCGTCTTATTGCCATTACAGGGATGGATTTGGCAAGGAGTCTTGCGGTAATGATGCCGATAAGGACAGCACTTCGCTTGAATCATAGAGCTGGTCGCCATGTGCCCTGCGCTGTTGCCATGGTCAGTATCAGGGGACACAGCTCGGCTATTCACCTTTACAGGCTGATTCGTTTGAGATGCAGTTCATGTGTGCCATCTCTCTTTCTCTCTCTCTTTGAGGAAACTATCACAAGAAATAGGAAGTTGCTGCTGTTCTTCTTGACAATGTGTTGGCTGCTGTTCTACCCTTCATATGGTCAAAAATAAATACAGCTAAACAGACAAAAACAACAAAACTTACTAAACACTTCAAGCAAGGACAGCATTTCAAATGTGATCAAAGTTTTCCACTGTCCCCACCATGAAGGTATCCATCTTCTTTTCCATTACACTTCTTTAATATTTGATTCCACCCTTCGTGCAGTATGGGGAAACTGCACCATATACTGTAAGTGTATTTTAGAGGCAGTAGAGTATGCTTCCTCTGAATGAAAAGAGGCTGTTAAGATGTTATTTTTCCCCTTTTCTTTTTTAAAAGAGGCTGCTCATAGCAAGTTCAAAGCGGGAGCAAAGCATCACTGAATCTAAGTGCTTGAGCTAAATTCACTGAACGCATCATAAAGCGGTAAAATGATGGGAAAGACTTGAAAGAACAAGATTCCAGAAGCAAATCTAAAAGATGCACAACAACCAATTTACTGCATTTCCGACTCTTGTGCCTCAAAGTTTCCTTTGAAATGGACGCTGTTGGAACAAAAGCATCATGGAAATAACTGAAGCCAATAGTGCGCAACACTCTGGTTCCAGAAGTAACAATTATATTAATTTTCTTCATAGGGGAATTGATTGTTAATGATAACTTGAAAATCTTTAAAGACTTAATGTTACTTAATATTTTTTTCCCCATTCCACTCCTAAAAAGCACTTTTAACTGTTTAATAAAGACTTTAAAAAAAATCTCTATGGGCCAAATAGTTTCGGAACCAAGTCTGCTGAAAAGGTGGGTGGCCCTGTTGTGCTCAATTGTGTCTGGAACTGGAACTGTGTGAGGGTGTTTAATGGTGTTCTTAATTTATGAATTCACTCCTGCAAAGCTCACAACCACCGCTAATGAAACCCTGTATTACTTCATTAGTAGGCAAACACAGTGTTTTGAAAATGTTCAAGTAGGCTGCTTGCATCCAATTTCTTGCTGTCCCCAAGTTTCATTGCCATGTGACCTCCAGTAAAGTTGGCAGTGGCTTTTGCTTTATTCTCCTCTTCCAGCTATGAAATCTCTCTTTGCCTTACCATTGCTCTGTCTGTCTATGTATCTGTCTGTCTTACCCTCACCTGTCCAGCTGACTAGTGAGAGAGACAAGCTAAGAAAGGCAGAGAAAAGCATCAGCGAAAGAAACAGCAAGGTGGGTGATCTCCCAACCCTTCCCTCCGCCTTCCTAGCATGCTCAATACAGCCACCCGCCAACATCTTTGAAAATCAGCATTTTTTTTTTACACCTTCTAACAGGTTGATCAAAGCTGTTACCTCTCACTGATCAGCCAGAGCTTTGATTTTCTGTATTGTCTCAAGACTCTCAACAGATGCTGTGCAATCATTCATTACAAATGCATGCTACACAATAAGGCCATAATCCTTACCACATATCCAGCATGTAAACAGCTTGTGATGGTGAATCTCGCCAAACACAATCTCTATAATGTGAATACTTCAAGTTCTTAGAGGCTTGAAAGTGTATGAAGCGAGCAGTTTGTCTGTTCCCTTATTTTTAGGTTTGCTAGCATCGTTCTCTTCCACGTGAGCTACAGGAACGAGATGGAACAGGCTCCCAGAGCCAGTTCCAGCTGGAAGGGAAAATGAAACCCCATCTTTCCATTTAGCTAGAGTATTGTAACCCTCAGTAGTAACCGAATCTAATTGAATTTGCCTCTTGCTTATCACAGATGAGATTGGGATGGTTTAATTGTGTGTTAGCCCTAGTTAATTACCCAAACTGTGACTGTTTCTACTCGGAGTGCCCTCCCACCCGTTGAGAGTGTAAATGGATGCTTGTCTCCTTGATATTGTCCTGTCCATATATAACAGATAGTTTCAGACATGCTGACTGCTAATTAGTGCCACTGAATGGTATGGGAGACGGCCAGCAAATTCAGGTCAGTGGCCAGCTTAGACCTTTATCAAACCAGACTTTTGGGTTTTAAATTGCCTTTTAAAGCAAGATAAGAAGCCAAAATGAAAACAGAGGGGGAAAAGAGCCCTAAATGAAACAGTTTCCTGTGTAAAATGGGTTTTGGTTATAAAATTGGTCTAAATGATGGATATTGTTTAAAGAGAATAAGGGGTACGGCTAGAGAAAATTGTGTGCCGGATGCTGATTAGCATTCCAGAACCGTGGCTGGAGGGTCTGCAGCGCGCCACAAGCTGCCACAGAGGGCCAAAACGATGCGGAAATGACGGCGCTCTAATTTAGCAGCTAATTTGCTCGCCATTCTCTTGTATTAAACTTAAAAGAGAAAATGGGTCACAACGGGCCGGAGATTGACAGACGCATAATCATGGGACAGGGTACTCGTCAAGGGACCTCAGCTTCCTGCATGGTGCTTCTACACCTTTTTAATTTCCCCTCTAATAAACAATCCACTGCCTGCATTGTGTAATCAAACACTCGGTAATGCATATAAAAATGTGGCTCGACGCATATCATTCTCCTAATCAACTGAACTGAGGCTGGAGCGCAGAGAGGGGAATTGCTTTAGAAAATGAGAAACTTTTTCACTAAGCAGTGATGAGAATGAGGCGCAAAGTAAGTTTTGAGAAGAAGAAGGAGGGAGAAAAAGAGAGAGAAAAATGGTTTGTAATCATCCAAAGGTCAAGTCATATCTGGACCATTGGGACTTCTAATTGAAGCATTTGCATTTCATTTGTTGCTAAAGAGACTTGGCCACTCTTTATCAATGATTCAAAATACCTGTTTATTCTGTTGCGAGCAGAGCAAGGCTGATTTGTCAGGACATTTACCACCCTCTGTCTTATCAGTTACTGGATGAATTGAGCCCTGGCTCCTCCATAATGGCTTCTCTTCCTGGAGACCATCTTGTGAACTTCAGTTATCTTCAGTTACCAGGAAAGTAAGTCAGGGAAGAAAAATAAAGAACAAGAACCAGGTATTTGGCTAAAAACCCTGTGGATTGTGGCTCAAGATTAAGGATCCGGAGGATGGAGCAGAGAGGTCGACTGCCTGCTGCCACCAGTTGCCACCCGATTACTCTTCTCATTACTGCTAAAGGTTCAGGTGGCTGCATCCTATTCATATGCTCAATCTATTAGCAAATTACAGAGGCAATTTACATGTTAATCAAGTCTAATGGTTTACTCTCATCTGTTATGCTTTATGATTAAACGAGATGAATCAGTCTACACAAAGCACTTTCCATATTTCATCCGCAAACAAATATCGATACTGTCATCTTGTCATTCAGTGTAATCACAGTTAAGTATGTTCCATACGGAACGAATGAACGCTTATGTCATTACGTCTTAAAAACAATCATCATAAATTTCGCCATGTTTGTTTCTTTTGAGTTATGCCCTCAGTGTCAATCGCTTTTTCATTCTCCGCTGCTAATCTAAAACTGAAATGGCTTTTAAATTGTGTGTGTGTGTGTGTGTGTGTTTGTGAGCCAAGCTTACAGGAATCCTACGAGGCCCTTAGAAATTGGTTATATTATGCTGCTGTATAATGCCTGATGTTACCTAGAGTTAAGCTTCATCTCACCTTCTTTTATCTGTGTTTTGTTTTCTGTGTACTGAACGTTTCCTGCAACAGGGTCCACATTTAACTCTTCCCTGACCTAAAGCAAATCATGAGTTATTTTTTTTTCTAAAGTTGTGTAATAGTTATGTAATATTTTACATTTAAATTTTAATTATTATTAATAATAATAATAAATATAACTAAAGTATTATTATTATTAGTAGTATGCATAATAATAATAATAATAATAATAATAATAATAATAATAATAATAGTAATAATAATAATAACTACTTAATTGTAATTGTACAATAAAAAAACACATTATTATTATTATTATTATTATTATTATTATTATTAAGACAAACACCTATTTATTAATTTATTGGTTGATTGATTGATTGATTGATCTAACTCTTCCTCATATTTGCCTTAGACTACAAATTTGTATTGGCACATGAAGTTGCAGACAAAATTAAATAAGACTATTTTTAAAGACATTAAATTAAAGAAATTAAATAATTGATATTTCTTAATATTTGATAATTAAAAGTTCTTACATTAAAACATTAGTTTAAGGCATCTATTCTTTAGTAGATATTTTGTTTTTTCAGCTTCTCACATTTTATTTGCTCGCCAAATCCAACTTCTACACGCGTTTGGCACTAGGCGAGTGTTACTTTTGGACCCTGTTTTACAGGATACATTGGATAAAAAAAAAAAAAAAAACCTCCAGCCTCCACCCAGATAACCGTTCTATCACATATAAATGTAGACTCGCACACATTCACTTTACCGCTTGTGCAACACTTGTCAAATTGCTCCTCTGAGAGCCCAAACACTTGACAGGTGTGTACATTCCAGAAGAGTCTACCGGTCACATCGACCGACCTGCCATTTATTTATTTACATATTCAATGTGACTACCTGCCCCTCAGGAATTGCTGTGTCCCAGTTTCCCCAGTGAGAGGATCAGGCGGTGGGCTCAGGCTCCTTTGAGTGCTGGCCCCTACTTGGCTCTCAGGAGGCGGTGCTCTGTGCGCTAGACAAGCAGATGCTCAGTGCTGCTGAGGGAACCGGTGCCCGGAGGGAAGGCCACAGCGGCCCCAAGTCATCCATCTGCTTTTATCAACTCTTATTTAATGCATGCGAGGAGCCCCTCCACTCCTATCTCTCCCCCTCTCACTCACTTTCTCAGATTTTTCGACTTGTTTTAATGCACTCTTCTAAAATTGAAAAGTCAGTTGCTGTAAACACTCTGTCTTTTATCCTCCACTCTCCTTTGCCCTTGTCTCACCCGCTAGTTCTGATGGAATAAAACATGTAATGGTGATAAAAGCATGGGCCTTTGGGTGTAGAAGCTGAAGGGGAGTGGTTGAGGTGAATGTTTGGCTCACAGTGGTCTCTTAAGATGCCCTTTTCTTGTCTCTGATTCTTTTTAATCCCTTCACAGGTTGGGGCGGGACCTGGAGCAGCTGGTCCTATTCCTCCACCACCACCAGGGGGAATTGCACCTCCGCCTCCTCCTCCACCTCCTCCACCACCACCAAGTGGAGGCATTCCACCTCCTCCACCTCCTCCTTGTCCTGCATCTCTGGTACCTCCACCTCCTCCACCTCCACCCGGCTGTGGACCTCCACCACCTCCTCCACCTCCTGGAGGAGGCCCGCCCCCACCTCCGGGTATGCCTTTGGCTCCTCCTCCACTCGTTGTCCAGCTGCCTTATGGACTGGTGCCCAAGAAGACCTACAAACCTGAGAGCGTCATGAAGCGGGTGAACTGGTCCAAGGTAAGACAGTGAACATCACTGGAGCTTAAATGATTTAAAAACACATGTTCTGAGAATCACATAACCAACTCCAAGGTCAGCAGTAAATTACAAATAGTGGCAGTAGTTTACCCTTCCCAGCGTGTAAGAGGAAGACAAGAAGAAAGGATGAAAAAGAGAGTGCGACTTTTTCAGTGGGAGTTGATGGGCCAAAGCCTACGAGTACATGCAGCTTATTAAAAAGAGCGTTGAGCCATGAGACTCACGACTCGCCACTTTGCCCCCCTTTTAAGATATCAGGCCGTAAACTATTTCATTAGCTCAAGTGCCCTTGCGCACACATTCTGGTCGTAATTGAATACATTTTTGAGTTAAAATGAAACAAAACACAAAAATATAAAACAATGTTGCCTAATCCTTCATCGCATTTAAATGCAATTTCTATGGTTCAACCTCTTCATCATCTTTTTCCTTTTAACTCTCAATCATTAATTTACCCATCGCCTTGGGGTTTTTAACAGTCTGAAAACTGGATTAATTTATCTGTGCTTTCTCATGCTTCTGCTCGACCTTGTCTTTAACTTCTTATATATATATATATATATATATATATATATATAGGATCAGTCCTCTCTGCGCTGACGCATGAAGAAGTTGAAAAAAGATGGAAAACATACAATATAATATTACTAACTGTAATTTGCTCATTTTCCAAACCTCACAAAGCCAACTTGCCTGCTTAATATAAAAGCATTACTACAAATGGGGCTAAATGGATAAATGGATCCTGCTTTGTGACTCTTGAGCTTTTCAAAATTAAGTAGCCCAGATTTATACCATTTTTGATTGCTAACTGAGTTTGTTACAAAGAGTTTATATATGTGTGTGTGTGTGTGTGTGTGTGAGTGTGTGTGTGTATATATATATATATATATATATATATATATATATATATATATAGATAGATAATCTTCCAATTCATAATTTTCTGAAAGAAAAAGTGCCCAGTTGTGGCAGTAGTTCTCCAGCAGGTCAAGATGCTGCTGTAGTCCCTGTGGGGTTGGTGACAGCAGCACCAGATCATCTACGTACAGCAAAAGCTTGATGTTTTTGTCTTGTAGAGAGAGTACAGGGGCTGTAGACTGTTCCAACTGCACCGCTAATTCATTAAAGGGGTCATATGATGCTTTTTTTAAAGATAATTATTTTGTGTATTTGGTAAGAGAAGATGTTGACATGCTTTAATATTCAAAAAACACATTATTTTTCAAATACTATACATTATTCTAGGTCCTCTATGCCCCGCCTCTCTCAAACGCATTGTTTTCTATTAAGTCCCTCCTTCTGACAGGCACAGTCTGCTCTGATTGGCCAACTGACCCAGTGCATTGTGATTGGTCGAACGCCGCAAGCACTCGTCAGAAATGCAACGCCCCTTTCCATAGTCGCGAGCTTCATCTTTCAAAATAAATGTAAAGACAGTTAATAATGTCCTTAATTTTACCATCAGTTCAAGCCGAAAGGAGAACAGAGTCGTGTGACAGACACAGTGATGAAGCTCGTATGTGTTTGAAGTACACAAGCCACAGATGGTTAAGACAGCTGACTCCACTGTGTGACCCTGTGTCTCTCTCTCTCTCTCTCTCTCTCTCTCTCTCTCACACGTGCACACACACACACACACACACACACACACACACACACGACACGCAAAACTCCACATTTGAACAGTCAATAGCAAAATACTTAATCTAATAACAAAACATACTTACAGTAGCTGATTCAGAAGCGCCAGATTGTCGTAGCAAAGTCTGAATTACCTCATCTCCTAGGTTCATGAAATGATTGTCCATAAAATGTGTTGCTGTTCTGTTGTAAGTAATCCTAAAGATTCCTAAATGCATCTACTTTCGGAAGGCCAAATAAAGTGCTTTTGCTTTCGCCTAGATACACACAGCATCTCCCTGACATGGCTGCTTCCACACTAACTGCGGTTACTGAAACCACAGCATTTTTCTTTGCGTGAACATTTGGGCATTATGCAAATTTTCCATGTAGTGATGTAGACATGTGGGGGCGTGTTTGAATGAGCCATTTTAGGGGGGCGTGGCAGAGTCTTAACATTGATAAAGAATATCTCTTTGGATTTGAGACTTTAGTCTTTGCAACTTTACAGATCTTCTTTATGCACCAAGAGCTTGTAACACTCCAAAGAGAAAGGAAAAACTGAAATCGCATCATATGACCCCTTTAATGTAAATGTTGAACAGCGTTGGACTCAGGCTACAGCCCTGACGTACTCCTCTTTTCTGGGTGAAGAATTCTGTATGTTTGCTTATATATATATATATATATATATATATATATATATATATATATATATATATATATATATATCAACTCTTTATAACAAACTCAATTTGTGAGGTTTTCAAGTAATATTATATTGTATGTTTTCCATGTTGTATTAAATACTTATTTTATACTTTATATTATTGCAATCTAAAATAATACATCTTTTTAAATACATTTTATTTTTATTTTTTTAATGGCAAAGCTGGATATTCAGCAGGCATTACTTCAGATTTTAGTGTCACATGATTTCCCCCCTACAAGGAATATATTGTTTAAATAAACAATATAATCATAATAATAATAATAATAATAATAATAATAATAATAATAATAAACTAACTGACCCCCAACATTCAAACAGTAGTGTGTGTGTGTATCTAATTAGTAAATTAAATAATAATAACAATAATAATAATAAATAATACATTTGTTTTAGTTCATTTTAATATTTGCTTGTTTTTATTTTGAGCTTGATAGACTCTAGCCATAAAGTATGATTATTATTCAAAAATGCATAAATAAGTTGGGTTCAGCACATTTTGTAATACAGTACTTGAGTTAAAAAAAAACAAACAAAAAAATCAAAAAACAAACCTGTGTTCTATTTTGTTATAAATATGTTAAGATTAGCCAGGTTGGAAGCAGTTGCAAAATAGCTGAGCTAATAAAATATTAAATATAGTAAAATATTGAAGATTTAAATAATAGCACCTTATTTATTGACACGTGCGTTTGCTGTGTCTTTCGTACTCTCAGACAGACATGGACAAGGTGATGTCATGCGTGGTAATGCTTCGATCTCTCAGGTGTCATTATGCTGATGTGACTGTGATAGGTGATGGAGAGAGTGAGAGAGGATGAAAATGAGAATGCTAATCAGTTTGATTCTTGCTATTTTAAATCACCCACCGGAGACCCCTCCATCTCTCACAACAGAGGAAGATAACAGTCAGACAGTGAAAGCAGCCGGCAGCAGTAAAGTCGGGAAACACTCCAGCCCCTGCACTCCTCCCGATCTATCCCTAAAGCATGTAACGGACTTTCAAATAGACACATCGGAGATTGTTGCCTGGAGGTGCTGTAATGTAATTTCTCCAACCGTTAGAACACCCACACAGGGGAGCCGCACTCCTTTATGGAAAAGTAAATGATTGCTCGCATCTGCGGCTAAGACCGTTTGGAGCTGCTCACTTTCTGCCCAGAGATGGGTGTAGCTGCCCAAGGCGAGAGGAAGATACAGTCTTTCTCTCTGCTACTTGAGCGTGAACAAGGTCACCCTGGCTGAGCCTTGTGTTAATTACTCTGTTTGGAGGAGTCACAAGTGCCCTTATGAGGCAGCACACTAATGAGACTGTTCGTTTCTCACTCAGTCAGTCTCTCTGTGTTTTCACTGTTCCACTTGGACTTAGTGAGATTGTAAATGCAATCTGATACTGTCCAGTAATGTGGATCATCATTGAGAATGTGGTGAAAAGAAGGCGTTAGTAAAGTAGTACATTAGTACATATCCATAATCCTAAAAACTTACTAAACTTCATGAAGGAATAATTATATCTAAATTAAATTAAATTAAATTAAATTAAATTAAATTAAATTAAATTAAATTAAATTAAATTAAATTAAATTACTTATAATTCTGTAGTGCATACAGTCTAAGTGAGAGGGGGTGGTGACGCTACTCAAAGCAAATAGTTCCACAATCAATTTATAGATTTATTTATGAAAACACTTGATACAAGTTATTATTACTGAGGTTGAGGAAATTACCATATCTCTTTTAAAATGAGAATAAAAGAGAATAGAAAAGGCTTTATGTATTTATTTATTTTTATTTTTTTAATCCGTAAATCTAGTAACTCCTAGTAATGCTTCCCAGCTTGTATCAAGATTCTAATTATATCCCACAGATTTCTTGAAAATGGTGATATGTATATGCATGCTGTTGGATATAGTTTTCTACCAGCTGGGCTGCAATTATATAAATTACAACAACAATGTACACTGAGATTAAGAAAGAAATGTCTTCTCAGGTGTCATTTGTGCCAAACATAACCTGTCATTTTCTTTTCTTTTGGGCTTGAATGATGATGTGTTGATTGCAGAGAAAAAGAATAAAGAAAAAAAGATTGATACATTACACCTTGGGGTGACAGAAACTGAGGTTTGATACTGACGTTAAGAGGAAGACAGATAGTGAAATCTACCTATTTAATGTGCAGATATCTCTATCTATCTATCTATCTATCTATCTATCTATCTATCTATCTATCTATCTATCTATCTATCTATCTATCTATCTATCTATCTATCTATCTATCTATCTATCTATCTATCTATCTGTCTGTCTGTCTGTCTGTCTGTCTGTCTGTCTGTCTGTCTGTCTGTCTGTCTGAAAAAAGAAGTCAAGAATTTGTCTTCAGGCACTGACTAGTCACAACATAGTTTTGCACTTCAAAAGTATTTCCTTGGTCCTGGTGCTATTGTGCTTTGGAGACACTTTACTAACAATGTTAGCGCGGTAAAGTGGAGACTGTTTTATATGTGTGGAGAGTTCTTTCAATATTCTCTCAGCAAAAGACAACAATGGCTTTAAAGTCTTAGGTTTCAAATTATAAGCATGCCGACACCTAATTTATTGCATACACACATGTTGGCTTTGACTGTGACGAGTAGCACAGTTGAATTGTCTTATGCTAGTGCCGTAATGAAGCGGAGAGAATGAGGCAGAGATGATGAGGGGGAGGAGGTTACTATATGTAAACCGTAGGGGAGAAAATACATAGTTTAAACTGCCACCTCTCTCCGCTAGTTTACATCACTTTGATCCTGATTCTAATACTACACATAAACAGAAACATGCACAAGGGATGTGCAAATATTTCTAGAATATGAACAACATATTTTGGAGTATATTTGCTGGGTTGTCTGGGTAATTAGTAGACTGATCAATTGTTAGGAAGTCCTAATTACATTGTCTGATTGGTATCTGGTGGGTATTCCTTAAGAAGCATATTAGAGGTATAGTATTCATATACTGTAAAATGCATTCTTCATTTAAAAAAAAAAAAGTTGTTTTAACTTAAAAAAAAATTCAACACTTATGGCATGGAATGTTTGAAAAAAAAAAACACTACCAATTAAAAGTTTGGGGTCAGTAAAAATTCATACTTTTATTCAGCAAGCATGCATTAAATTGATCAAAAGTGACATTAAAGTCTCTGTGAACTGGAAGTTGCTACTGAGTTTAATATTATAATATATATAAAACTGAAACATAAAATTAAATAGAGGGTGGTGGTTTTTTTTAGTGCTTCTCCTCACCATCTCTCACTCACAGCAAACTAATGGTTTTATGCCCAAGCAAAAACTAAGCTGTTATGCCCAAGCTGTCAATCATTCAGAGAAGATTTTTTTTGGATTTTGATTAAAGATTACAAAGACAAACAATTTATGTTCAATGGCTACACTATGTGCACTAAAAATTAAAAGAAAATAAAATAGTGTACATTTTGATTCCATGTGGACTTTAAAGGCTGTAATGTTGTTGCAAAAAGAAAAGATAAAAAAAAAAAAAAAACTATTTCAAATGAGTGCTTGTTACATTTTTTTAGAAAGTACTATTCATCAAATCATCCTGGATAAAATGTTTCACGTTTCTTAAGCAGCACAACTGTTTTCAGCATCGATACGAACTGTTTCTTGAGCACCAAATCAACATATTATACTGATTTCTGAAAGACCATGTGTCACTAAAGACTTGAGAGATGTATGAATCAGGTATGCATGCTTTGTGTATACATGTGGGTGTGCTTAAGTGTTCAGTGGTGCTTGCTTGCTATATTCCTGCTGGTGTTTGATGGAGTTTTTCTGTGCTTGCAGATAGTGCCTCAGGAGATGGCGGAAAATTGCTTTTGGATCAAAGTCAAAGAGGAGCGGTTTGAGAACCCGGACATGTTCAGCCAGCTTTCACTGTCCTTCTCTTCTAAATCCAGAGGTAAGGACAACCTGCTTTGCCTCCCCACTAATCACATAGGCACACATAGTTTCTGCTACCCTGATACCCGCTTTTATCCATCCAAACATTGGGAAACCAATCGTCTCTGTGAAATCATAATTATCTTCATGAAGCTGTCTCAAGTTTCCACCGACTTCCCCTTTTTTTATGCAGTCTCTAGAATCAGATTAAGGAAGCGTTTAGCTCTGTGCCAATTAGCAGAGCTGCAGAGTTGGAAGTGTACTTTACATTTCAGCACAGAGTCAGTTTACAAAGCATCCCTCTTCCTTCACGGGAACCGTACTTTAAGCTGCTGTGGGTTTGGATAGGAGCAGAGGACAGACATGCTTGGTTAGCTTGGCTGCCTTTCTGCTTCACTGGATGCCCCCTGAGAGACAGTGAAGAAGAAAAGAACGAGAGAGAAAGTTACTGTACAAAGAGTTGCACTCTTGTTTTGGCCAGTTTGTTTCTGCGTTTGCTTCCCTTGTTTATTCACACTGCTGGAGAAGGATAAAGTGGATGTTTCCTTCGGCAAGGCAGTAAGTTGAACCTTTGACAGTGAGTGGCCGCGGTAGATTTTAATGCCTGTTTCATAAAGGGGCATTGCAGAGGGCCTGTCAGACATTGAGCACAATTGAAGAGTCTGCTCATGTGTGCAGCGGCGGTCAGATGATCAGTCATTGAAGTGAACTGATCTGAGAGCAGATTGACCGCGGTCTGTGGAGTTTACTAGCCTTAGCCTACTGGCAGAGCTCCAGATAACTCTTCTTATTCTCCAGTATTGACATTATATTGGCCTGTTAAACTCCATCCAGCAACACTTCAAGCATAATGTGGTGGTTTAAGATGTGCAGAAGTGCGTGAATATAACCGCCGCTGATTACTACTGGGGTTTGTACTTGACAAAAACATAGCCTGTTCCTGTGTAGCCAAGCGCCTTTTTTTTAGATATAATTGTGTTTAGGTTTCAGTCGTCTACACTTTGTATTGTTTCTTTAGTTTTTCTCTGCAAAGGTGTAGGTTTTATAAGTAAGAGTTGAGGAGTTCCTCAGGGACCCATCTTTGGCTCAGTTCCTATCAATTACGCCTGAAGCGTACCCACTGACTCGACTCTCCCCAGGTCTGTGTCTGAACCCTGACTGAACGTCTTCATGAATGAAATATGCTTTTCTGTGTTTGATGGTTGCAGCAGTTCTTTTAAGATGAAGCTAGAATTCTGCAATTCAAGCTTTGAAGTGAGTAAGATGTGATTTGGACCCATTCTGGGGACTTTCACGCAATGAGCAGAACCTTACTTCCTCATACCACTTTTAATTCAAAGATTATTAACCAATGGTAAACCTCACCGTTCCAAGAGCATGGAAGGTAAGAGAGAGTGATGTTATACCACTGGTAATCATACTGACTTTGAACTGTCTGCCATCTGACGAGTGTACTGCCAAAACTGCATCTCTAAAATATACTTTCACAGCACCAGTTGGAGGAGGAGGTGGTAGGAGGTGTCTTCACCCTGTCTCCAGTGTTTTTTGAGACTATGTGCAGCTGGCAGTCTCCAGGGATGAATTACTTTATAAGGCTTCACAGATGCTCGCTTTTACCTCACGCTATAAATCCTCATAGCAGAGCTGGCAGAGCAGTCATTGGTCAAGCTTTGCTTCATTTGTCTGCACAACTGCTGCTTTATGTAGTGGTGAGTGTGGTCTGCTTGAAAGTGCCAGAGAAAAGCGTTCTCAACGACTCGCTTACAGCTAAAGCGTTTATCTGGAGACCGCCAAGTAATGAACAATGAGTCGAAGAGGTGTAAATGTGTTCTTGCCCTCTTTAAAGTATACAAAACGGGCCGCTGTTATCTAGTTTTCCCCCAGAGTGTTAGTCTTACTGGTGTTTGAGATTGGGTATTGATAGCTGCTCCATTTCATCTCTTTCTCTCCCACTGCTCAAAGGGTCTGGTGTTACATAGCTTTTAACAAAACAAGGATATAGTGATCAACAAGGATTTTAAATCTATGTCTTTCAAGAGATCCAGACTCCTACTGTATTGAAAAGTAGACGTTTTTTGAGCATCTGAGGAATAGGGCCAAACTACAGACAGAATGCAAGGTAAAGCAATTGTTCATTTCATTAAAAAATGATGAAATTGATATTATCACCTCAGCAATATTTATTTATATGAACAGTATAAACATAATGGCATATTTTTATTAATGTCCTCTAGTTACAATGAATCATACTGCTGCTAGACCCTTGTCAGTCTATTCATTTGAGTTATCAGAACAGCAAAAACAATAAATAAATAAATAAATAAATAAATAAATAAATAAATAAATAAATGTGTACACAATAATTCTAACATTTATATAAGTCTAGCACATTATTTTGAAACCTGTTTTCAAATGTTGCAATCTAATTCAGCCATTTGGTAGGTTTTTGGAAGGTTTGGAAGCTATGCAAGTTTTATCTAAAACTTCTCCCATCAGTGTAGAAACACTTGGAACTGCTCTGTCAGACTGGTTAAATTATTGATAACATTGTGAATCCAGTAAAGCTCAGTCAAAGGCAGACCACTTTTTAAGCCTGTCTTCAGGAAATGAAACATCTAAATACTCAGACTTTGATGTCAAACAGAATAATAGTTTTTGTTGATCAGACAGTTTTTTTTTTTGTTTTTTTTTTGGTGTCGTCTTTGATTGTGGACTAAAACTGTAGTTTATGCACCTGAAGACATTTCAGAACACTACCAGGAAACATAAAGAGAATATTACCTATTCACATTTATTCTGTCAGAGGAAAAATACTATATATCTTATAGTAGTAAAAAAAAAAAAAAAATTACAACAAAAAATTGTTTCATAGACCCAAAACTTGGAAAGTAACAATTTAAATCACATAATTTGAATAAAAAGTTTTATTAATAGTGTACATTTCCAGAGTCATGCTTTGTGCCATGGGGCCGTTTGTTGTACACTGTTTGACCTCAGTTTGAGAGCGATTTGTATATAGAAAATAATTACTACTTATTAACTGGTTTAATCAATGGTCCATCATTTGCAAATATGCCCAGGCCTTGACATTTGAGAAAAAAACCCTAGTGTTCTGTACCCTTTCATTCCAAATCATAGTCTTGGAGATTTGCAAGGTTGTCGACAGTCACCTTCTGTCAATACATGCCTTAGAAGCAGCGCTATTTGTTCAGAAATGCAGTTTAGACCTCATTTAAATCCTCTTCTTTGTCAGATTCCGATTTTATTGTAATGTTGTTTTCCTTGTAGCCACAGTTGCTTGGCCTTTCCACCCCCTCTCTCTCACACTCTTATTCCCAATTTCCCCCAGACTCCCTTCGCTTGGTGGTATCAATCAATGGTTCTGCTTGTGTTTCTGCTTGGGGGATCAAATCGGATACACTGGTGGATTGAGTGTGTGGCATGGCCTTCTGCATTTGAAAAGCAATTCAACGCCTCCGCTTTTATGTGCTGCTGAAATAAGATGGATGCTGGCAAAACTTGCTCCTCCTCTTACCCTAAAAGGTTTTCTTCCCCGCTGACATCCGCTCTTAAGAAAATAGAAGTCTGACTTTTCGGCACGGTGATGACATGCATTTCTTGTTGCTTTTGAAATATAAACCCCATCAGCACCACCGTCCTCTTAAATGGTGCATCATATGAATTCTTAACTACATTTGAACTCACAGCAGCACCTGAACACTTCACCGATATTCTCTGTGATCGCACGTACTCCTCCCTTTTCCTGCTTGGTGAGGAAAGCTGTGTTTTTTGCATTGGTTTGAAGTGCAAATTGATGTTGAATGAAGTCATATGGTAGCATTTTTTTTCTTTGCTCTCAAATACATAGACTAGCAGTAACCCAAAATGAAGGAGATTTTTGGGGAGCACTGCTCAGCCCTGCTGGTGTTGGTGCTTTGAGTGGCTCAGGCAATAGATGAGTTTGATCTGGGTAAATTAAGTGTGATGGGGTGGTGAAGATGGCTCCTGGCTGCTCCACAGATGGAGCTCTGAAGCGAGATCTAATGAAGATGTATTTTAATAATTGGTGTCAATGCTGAAGTAATTCATGGAGAAGGAGGAGCCCAGGGCAGCACTTGACCTCTAAAAGGAGGACTACCATCATTTTTGTCTCTTAATGACCGGCGAGCCTATGATGAGAGAGAAAGAGAGAGAAAAAGCAATGAAAAGCAAGTGAGGGTCAAGTTGTAGAGTTCCATATATCTCTCACAGAATCAGTGGTAAAGATTAAAGCAGTGTGATAGTACAGCAAATGCAAGAATCAGAGCTGTGAAGCAGATAAATATTTTGTTCACATTTTGTGCATTATATGTAAAATGAATTGTGGTTAATTGCATAATCAATATTTGTTGCCTCCAAGTAAACAAATAGGTCTTGCTGTTTTTCAGCATATTGCCATGCTCAAATCAATTGTTTTAGGTCAAGGTTTTTAAGTGTGGCTTTGTCAAAATGCATTACCTGTAGGTGCGGAGTTACTTACTGAAGACTTTGGAAAAGCACAAAAGTGGTACTTTAAGGTTGAATTGTGATGGTAGGAAAATCCTTCACAATATGATTCGTGTAAGAGTTAATTGTGCTTGTAATTAATTAGGATAACTTCATATTATTTTATTATGAATTAATTAAAATATTTAAAATGACATTTGATATTGATATTAAATTTGTTTTATTTTATGTAAGTTTATGACATTCTGTAAATGTCATTTAATATCAAACAAATGTGCCACAGGGATGCAACGAAATGAAAATTCTTTGCCGAAGCTGAACGAAATTAAACACTGGGCCGAAGGCTGAATACTGCACACTGTTTTCCACAATCTTTTTCACCATTGCAAAAAATAACTAGCCAAAATGTGCTTTTTACTGTTTTGTCTTGCTTTTCAAAGAAAAGGTAAATTACAAAACAACAACAACAAAAATGTACTTAACACTGAGCATTGTTTAACATTCTAGCAGACATTATACCAACAAAGCACAATTTAAGTAAAATTAATAAGTTAGTAAAATAAAAAATTTTCTTCTTGAATCAGACATGCATTTTTTACTGTACAAATAAATATAGCCTTGCTGAGCAGAAGAGGCTTCCTTAAAAACAATAGAATATATTACAGATCCCAATTTGAACACTATGTATGAATGTTATAATAAATGTATTAATAGAGCTGTTGTAATTATTATTATCATTATTATTGTCTTATTTTATTCTCAGAACAACAGTAAAATTACAATACTAACATTTATGTACAGTGTGTTGATGGAGCTTTTATTTAGGTGGAGACCTGCAGGAAGACCTCATCGGAGACATGAGATGCAACACTAAACAGTCTCTCGCTGTCTGTGCTTGTAATGATTTTTATGTCTTCTTGGACGCTTTTAAATGCCTCCACACTGCCGACATGTTTGCTGCATCAGTGTGCGCCTCTATTTGATCGCGTCACACCATTGTTCGGTAAAATTTATTCGGTCTTTTCGCTCATTTGGCCAAACACCGAAAGAGTTTTTTTTTTTTTTTTTTTTTTTTTTTTTTTTTTTTCTGTGGAATAATTCTGGTTGCTGAACATTCGGTGCAGCCCTAGTCTGTATATATTGATTGTAATTTGTATACGTATTCATATTCAGTCCTTGTGCAAGCATTCACATTTCTATCTTTTTAGATCTTCTGCCAGCTGTGTAATGCATCAGTGACAGATTTAACTTTTAAAAACATGGCTGTGACTCAGGACCTCAGCTTCCCCACAAGGGGCCTGGCATGATCCCCATTCATCAGCCAAAATTTCATCAAATTCTCTCTGAACTCTCTGAACAACTGTGACCGCTCCTCCCACCTCCTTAGTACCCAGACGTTCCTTGTGTGCCCCTGCCAAGGCTTAATCCGTGGGTTATGGAGGGTCCTGAAATGACCCGGACACTTTCACTTTTCAGTGATGGAGTCAGGCTTAACCTGTTCGTGATCAAAGGCCTCAGATATGTGGCCAAGTATTCAGTTTCTGTACCAAGAGCTCTTGGAAATTTCTGGAAATTTCTGAGCTCTCAGAAATGCTTGCTCAAATCCCTACACACACTGTTAGATATAAGACAGAAGCAAGATTCCATAAAAGGCTTTTGAGCTTGAATTGCCTTGTTGTCAGTTTCAAGCCTGTAATCTGTAATGACAGCAGTGTTATGTCTTTGAGAAAGGACATATAAGCATTACCGCAAACAGATGCAAATTTACTTTATGTAACATAACAGATCCCAGTATCAAAGGAAACTGGAATCCTTGAGGTTTCCATACCAGGCTTTATAACATAGGACCACCACCTGATTAGAATTGTGTTTATTTCCATACAAGCCAATCCCGTTATGCCCTGTGGCAGATGAATGCAGGACGCAGTGGAATTGTTCTCCAGCCTGGCTCATATTAACAGCTTGGTCTTAATGCCACAGTAAAATAATAAAGGAGGCTTTTGATAAGCAGCATGCTAAAGCGCTTTGAACAGGGGGTTAGATCATTCCACTTGTCTCCCCTAAGGACAGAGCTGTTTATTGCTGATGCTGTTTATTGCGAATGGAAGCATCTGCCAGTGCAGCTCTGTCCACATGACTCTGGCCCTCTCCCTCCTCTCTCTCGTTCTCTCTTTCTCTTTCATCACTCCAGAAAATCACTCATCCTCGGATGTCAACATGTCCATCTGGACCCAAGGCTACCCAGTCTTGCACTAAAATCTCAAGTGCACAAAACATGCACACACTATTTTATTCAACATGCACTCGTATGATGGCGTGCTCTTTCTATCATCCGATCACTAGTGGTTTTGGCACTTGCACTTTTATAAAATCACAGCTTTTTTTGTGTTTATAGCAGCATTGGCTTCAGAGACCATATCGGAGAATCCTAAATTCATGATGCAATCATTGTCAGATTGTATTGCTGTTTTGAAATGTTACTATAACTTCAGTTTTTCAGTGTACTTAGAAAATAGCTGCCTAGGACACTACCAAGATGGCCCAACAATGCATTGAAATGCTATTGATTGGCTTCTTTCTGACCTTGAAGCTAGGCTTTCTAGATTTTTAAATCTACTCAGCTGACAGCAGAGGGCTTTATCGAATTCTGCAGTGTTCATACCAAAAATAGAGAGTTGCTTTCTGGTGGCATGCTTCTGAAAAGAAAGCGATTTCTCTAATTGCTCTCATACGAAGAGCCAATTTGTCTCAATAAAGCCAATGTGGCCCGTGCTAATTTTTCTTTGTTTGCCCACTGTGCTCTGCTTCTGCCTAGGCCCACAATCTCACTCATTTTTGCAGTTCTCTAATAAATCACTTATGCAGGAAAATTAGATAGTTAAATATTAATGGCCTGTAATGAGTTTATTGTGCATTAGAGAGGCCACAGGGGGTGACCTGGATACAGGAGTCTGTGCATTTTGAGAAGGATACCCCACCGTTCTTGGCTCATATCGCTACACTCGGATGTCCCACTGACTTTAATCATCTTATCTCAGAGGGTAGCAGTTTGGGCAACCACTGCATTTAACAGCCCATTTGAAAATACCACCACACGGCGCTACTTGTCTCAAAGAAACTCTAAAACTTTCAGTCAAATCTTTGCCTCGTAACTCCTTATTTGGGGGATGTTTAAATGCAAGTTTTTGCTTTTTCAATTAAATCGTAGACTTTTGAGTAGGCAGAGGAAGCTACTGGTTTCTTTTTGTCCACTTGGTTTCCCCTGAGAAAGTTTAAGGAAAGTTAAGAGACAACATTGTTGTACGCTACTGCAACACAATGTCCAAATCCAGTCTAAGGCAGTCTATGGAAACACTATAATTATGCGTTATACTTGGAAAAGCTTTTAAAAATATCATGCAACTTCTCTCAACCAAAGCTGTTAAGCCTGAGATTAATAAAAGTTTTCTGGCGCTGTTATTCTTTAATCTGAACAAGTCGTATTATCTTAGCAAGTACTCACTAAAAGACAAGTATCCTGGTTTAATTTCCCAGGGAAGGGGAAAGTAGACATTAGTGAAGACGTTCTGATTTGTACAAAGAGAAAAACAAAATCATATTCATGGGCTTAATCTCTGTGTCACTCTTCTAGTTTCACATTTGCTGATGATCTCATGTTCAGTACAGTAGTGTGAAATGATTGGACGAGCTAGGACTGAGATGAATAGGCCCTGCATCACCTGATCATCTAAAGTATTCCTGCCAGTATGGGGTACATGAATAATCAACATCTCTTCAAAAAAGTGACGTGTGCCCTCCACATGCAGCCTAGAGGGAACAAAAACAAGACTGAAATAAAACAAAAACAACGGCATATTACAGAGGCATATTGTCTCCCGGGCAGACGAGTAGAGAAGGGAGGAGCTTTATTTTCTTTCTGCCATGGGGTTTGACAGTGAGAGATGATGTATTTAGGCTGGAGTCACATCCTCTCAGGCCCTGCGGGGGTCCGCATCAAACTACTTCCACAATGAGGCATCCCAGACGTGGGCATGGGGACTCTGAGTACCCCAGAGAGATGCACCCCGCTCACAGTGTGGTTATGGGCGTGTTTCTTTTGCTGCTGTGGTTTGGAAATATTCATGTCTGCATATGTTACTGCAACTAGTTCCACAGTGCTTCTCATGTAGGTGAACTTATGACAGACTACCTGAGAATAATACTATTTGCACATCTTCCTAAATCAATTTGTTCTGTGAATCACAAGGTTTCTTGTAGTTTCATACTTAAATCAATGTTTTGCAATAAGCAACATATGTTGTATATAAGAAGTTATTGTGTTTCAGTATTTGATTGGAATTTAATTAACTTTGTTTAGTGTTAAACTTAATACTGATTATAGTTAAACTAAATTAAATTAAA
Organism: allo-octoploid hybrid of Carassius auratus x Cyprinus carpio; assembly: GCA_024542945.1. NCBI lineage: Eukaryota > Metazoa > Chordata > Actinopteri > Cypriniformes > allo-octoploid hybrid of Carassius auratus x Cyprinus carpio. Next base: position 9,778,343 of record CM045042.1, read on the forward strand.
CTGCATTTATTATTTCAAAAATCCTTATGGACTTTCTCTGTTGTTGCAGCATAATTCAAAAGCATTTATGTTTTATTTACTTTCCGCATGCTTTGTTTTCTTTGTTTTGGTCATGTTATCAGTGGTAATTGCTACCATAGTCTTTTATCTAAATGTTCCATTTCCCAGACTGCAACTTTATTGGCTGTTTGAGCAGTTTGACTCCTAATTTCCATACAAATCAAAAATGGTGTAGAGGCCACATCTCGGTGCGATCCTCTCCCCCTGCTCTCTAGGCCTGTGTGGTGATGTCTTATCATGTTTAATTTGTCCCTGAGACTCTGAGGTGGAATTGGTTCAGGGCAGCGAGAGAGGTCTGAAGAGTAGATGGGACGACACGCTCACTGTCCCCCCGTCGCCTCCCCTCGCCTGCCTGTCGAGTAAACAATCCCAGTGCTGCGTGCTCAAGATGAAGCCTCACTGAATATCAACAACACACTCTGCGGCGTGAAAAGCCTCTTCTCCATGGAAAGCTGAGCCAAGAGCCCAGACAACCGCACAACAGCCCTCGCCCTGATTGGAGACCCGCGTTACAAGACATTTTGGGGAAAAGAGAGTGAATTTTGGAGGGGATTGAAAAAAGTAAGCGAGGGGTGGGCTATCATGGACTGCAGAGAATAGAGGTCATGGAGAGAAGCATTGAAATGAACTCAAAGATGGAAGGAAGGTGTAGTGAGATTTAAAGAGATCATCCAAAAAATGAAAATTATGTCAAACTTGTCAGACTTTTTCTTTCAACTAACACAAAAGATGAAATTTTGCAGACTGATTCCTATGCTCTTTTCCAAACACTCAAAATGAATAAGGATTGAGACATTCACACTTCAAAAAGGTTAGAAAAGCAACATAAAAGTACCATAAAGTGGACCATTTATGTGTTATATTCCAAATCTTCAGACAACATAAAATAGTTTACTGTGAGACTATTTGAAGTCATGATTCACTCATAATCCCCCCCCAGTGAGTTAGTGAGTTTACTGGATCATTCTGGTTCACAAACAAATCACTCAAACCATTTTTATGTACTGATTCATTGATAAGATCTGACTCGAAAGAATGACTCGTTAATTGTTCATAAAACTGATGAAATTATTAATTAATGACGTTAATACTTCACTTGTGAACGCACAGCCTTATTGAATGGCTTCAGTCTGTTTGAATATAGCACTCTATCTATCTATCTATCTATCTATCTATCTATCTATCTATCTATCTATCTATCTATCTATCTATCCATCCTGATTGTTATAGATTAGGGCTGCACAATATATTGTGCAGGATATGCGATGTTTAGTATACTGACCATTATATTTATACTGATCATTTTCTTTGCTCACACACAGACACCGTGTCACCGGACACGACATCTGCCATGTTGCGTCGCAGCTGAAGTCTGTCTACACTGGACGTGACAAAGTGACTGTTAAAATTATTTGAACTTTGTGTCAGCACGTCATAAATAGAATGCGGCATCATTTGTCGTGTTGCGCCGCCGCATCCAGTGTAGACAGCATCACTGATTATAATGGGTTCATAGTATGTTGTCGTATCGTGCCGCGTCGCTCGCGTCTAGTGTAGACACACCCTGCGTTCCAATGTGCATACTATCCATCCTATCTGCCCTAAATAGTATTGAAAATGACTAATATCAAATATAATATAGCATGCATAGTGTGCACATTGGGACGAAGGCACAGTGAGAGCCACGCAGATGCACGTGAACTCTGAATTTTGTTCACTTCTGCGTCTATTAATGAACCATATGCGCAAACTTATGTCAAAATGCATGGCTCTGCAGGTATCCTTGTAAACACAGTTACTTACGGCTTAGGTGAAGGCAAACAATTGAGAAAGAAAATGGATGTGTGAGAAAATTTGTAAACTTTAACACTTGACTTTGCAATGTTATTTTACATTTGATTATTCAATTTCTGTACCTGAATACTGTTAGACTTACCTGAAAAATGTAAAGCACTGTTCATTTCATTTGTAAGTTTGTTCTATTATATTTATCAATGCTTTTAATTTGTTTATTTTCTATACTGATTTATTCACCTACAAAATCACCCCAATCGTTGATTTATTTATTTATTTATTTTTTCCAAATTCAGGTCATTCTGGTGTTTTTCTTTCATATCGCAATATATATCGCAGGAAAACAAAATATCGCAATGTGAGTTTTTTCCAATATCGTGCAGCCCTACTATAGATCTTTCTTGCTCAAATCTGTTTCCTTTTCTCCCTGTATCTGTTTCATTCAATCACCATTTCAGTCCTCTTCTTTGAACGCCTGTGAGAGTTTTCTTGACCTCTCGCCAGCAAAGATCAGCTTTTGAGGTCCTTACTTGATGTATGAGAGCCATATGGTCTGACAGCTCGACCCTCCCACTGACATTTTGTCTTATTTGTTGCTGCTCTCCTGACCTCTGACCTCGTGTATATCTTGGCCAACTCTAAGCAATGCTCTTTTGGTAGAAACCAAGAAAGAAGAGAAGTAGGGACTTTTTAAACAAAAAGCAATACTGCCACTGATTTTTTCTTTCCCTCTGAATTTTGAATGTGTCTTATTAAAAAGGTATGCTTTATGTGCACTTGATGATTGTCTGAGCCCTGAGCTCCGAAATTGTAAATACATTTACATACTTTATGTAGACAGCCATTATGTCAATAGCATTCTGTTGGAGTTTTGTGGAGATGCAATGGTCTCATTTTGTGCAAACCTGACAACTGGTTGGTTGGATTTCAAACAAGTCTGAAATGTGTCGTAGTATCTGTAGTCTCTCACACTAGTTGATGATGGGCACATGCTGTGAATTGACTACAGTCTGGGGCTTTTTGTTACAGTCTTAAAACATAAAAGAGCGACAAACTTCTGTGTATGCTGTACTTTATGAAGATTCCAAGTCTGCGGAGCAGTACATACCTATTTATGCTTTCTCTATCTGCCTCTCTCTTCCTCACCTTTATTTCTTTCCAATTTTCTAAGGTGTTGGTCAGCCCTTGGCAGTGGACAGGTTTAAAGTGTTTGTGTCTGTGGTGTGCTGCTTAGATGCTGATACAAGCCTCCATCCTGGTGCATTTTTTTTTTCCTTCGTCTTGTCACTAAATCCATTCGCAGACAGCCACAGGGTGCAATATAGAAAGCATTTCATCATTTGTGACTGTGAATGGGATTGACTCCAAACTTTGATCCAGCAGCTAATTGTCAACTTTACAGCAGAAATAATAGAGAGAGAGAGAGAGACTATAGTTGCTCAAAGATGTAAACTTTAAAATGTATGGATGTCTTTGGATTATATAACTCACTATCAAATCAAGACTCACTACTAGTGTCATTCTATTATCATTTAGTCTTTTATACTGTTATATATTAGTGCATTAAATGGTATTTATTCATATTTGATTAGCTTTTTTTCATTTTCACTTGTAATTTTAATTTAAGTTCAGTGCATTTCTATTTATCTTATTTAAATTTTTTGTTTAAAAATTAGTTGCCATTTATATATTTTTTAAGTTTTCATCAAATAATTATGTTCTATTTCCACTATTGTAATTTAAAATAATTGTTTTAGTTAGTAAAAACACTGCTCATTTCATACATCCACTAAAATCACCTTGCCTGAGAAAAGCTCCAGGTTTCAGATGCTGTTTGATTTGATATTTTATTCCTCATTGAATGTCAGTCATGTATTTTTAAGTGTGACTCAAGTGTCCAAAACCATTTTGCGCCCAATATAGATTCTTTACTTCATAAGGGTTTTGAAGATGAGGCCAGAAGAGCAGATGTTCTGGATAGATGTGACCATTGCTGTATGTGCTCTTCTGAATTTGCATTAAATGTGCGCGCTCTGCCTATTCTCTCCTTCCTCCGCCGTCTCGGCCGGGGTGAGGCAACTTATTAACCTTTCTGAAGCCATGGGCATCTCAGGGATTGAAAGCACACTTATGGCACGGCATGTTAATGTAAATTAACCTCACACGATTGATATGCCTTGATTCAATTTCACACCATCAACGTCAGAGCACTCGTGTACTTCAGCCAACACCACCTTGTTTTACATTTTCTCATCAGTTCTATAATTTTTATTAGAGGCACTGGCGTGACACGCCAGAGTCAAACCACCGTCCACTTTATCTCACCATCCCCCGTTTTATTGTATGTGTAGTTTACTCGCTGTTAGTGAGTATATGTTGTGTGACATTATATGGACGAGGCCTTGAGGTGCACCAGCCCTCCTCCCCCTATAATAACAACTGAGTTGAATTGATTCGCCTGCGTGCGCCTCAATGGTGTTTTTCCGCTGGCGTGCTGCATCGGCATCCTGTAACGTGTGTTTGCTATGTTGATGGCGGTGCTAATGGTCTATGTCATGTCAGAGAGAATGTTTGACGCCTTTTCCCCTTCTTCCCATGCTGAGGCTACTGAAGCATGTTTAACTCTCCCATAATGCCAGAGTCCATTAGCCGACCGATACATAACTATCACGCAGGTGCTCGGCAGTGATGGAGGGTCTCTCAGCCCACATGGCTATTTAAACCCATTCACTCTGAAATCCAGTCAAAACACATCTCTCTCCCTTTCGCTGTCTCTATCTCATGCGTTCTCAATCTTGTCTAAACGGACTAGCACTGTAATTGACCGGAGGGGGAGAGAGTTCGGGCTCCCCTGCGGCACAATTAAAGAGCCCGTGGCTGGGGCCGGGCCCAGCTGCTAGAGGAGAGGGTCACCTGCCAGCCCATCACTCTGGTCGAGAAACCAAGCTGACTGCCACGACGCTGCAAAATACTCAGCACGTCCCAATGGCCCTTCCTCTATCTCTAGGCGGTCGTAGATTGGAAACGAAGAGCGAATTTGCTTGTGGTAATAACCCCAGGTGTGTGCGAGCTGTGTGGCTGGGTTTCCATGGTGAGAGGTCAGCGGATGGCAGGCAGTAATGAGGGCTGGTCTCAAGCAGGGTGAGGCAGGGAGGAAGAGGTTATAAGAGGATGGGGGGAGAGACCAAGAGCTCTGGAGTTAATTGTGTGAACATTAGCTGCAGACCCCGTCTGGCTATTTTGGCACTGGATAGTGGTAATGTGGTGGGTGTTTTGGATTTGGAAGAGCCAAACGGTGCCACTGTAGACGACATGGTGTGATTGTAAACATGCTGTGTGTGTATTTAAAGTGTTAAGTTGGTTAGATAAGCCTGTATGTGGGTGAGGGTGTGATTGGGGCTGATTTAAATATAAGTTAGTATATCATTATTCTGTCACTACTTTAGATCATTGATTCCATTTTTTTTACTTGTGTCTTTGTCTGCATACACTACTGTTCAAATGTTTGAGCTGCGCATGTTTTTTTTTTTTTTTTAAATATAATTGTGTATATAATTGTTTTAAATATAATTAAGTATAATTGTGAAGTAATAAAGTAAAATTGTGAAATATTATTGCAGTATAAAAATTACTTTTTCTACTTTTAATATATTTTAAAATGTAATTTGGTTATGTGATGGCAAAGCTGAATTTTCAGCTGCTGTTACTCCAGTCCTAAGTGTCACGTGATCCTTCAGAAATCATTCTCGTATGCTGATTTTGCGATGCAAGAAATAGTTATTATTATTATCAATGTTGAAAACAGCTGCTTAATTTTGTGGAAACTGTGCTACATTCTTTGATGAATAGAAACTTCATAAGAAAAGCATTTATTTATTGTTTGTTTGTTTGTGTTGCATTATTTAATGTAAGAGTTTTTACTGTTACTTCTTAGTTTATTGTATCCTTTCTGAATAGAAGTATTAATATGTTTGGGGAACAAACAAATACATGAGTAAGTGAGTGAGTGAATGAATAAATATTAAAAGAAAATTAAAACATAATTATAATAATAATAATCATCATCATCATCATCATCATCATCATCATCATGACCTAAGTAGTATGAATAGTTCATTGGAACAAACTTTGAATAATGGCTTGAAAAAATAAGTAAATAAAAAACAAAATAAAAAAAGACATAATATGCAGAATATAGAATAATATACAACATTTATATATTGAATATAATATACAGAATATAGAATAATATACATAATTTACATATTGTGTATAATTGTGAAGCAACTGTTGAAAAGTGTTATCCATGTACGATAACGTGTCAGTGAACTTCTGCGTGTCTGTTTGCTTGTGTGTTTGTGTTAATGAATGCTCCTGGCAGTGTGTAATTAACACAACAGCAAATGTCCCCAAAGGGTGAGATAAACACTGAATGCATGAGACATAATGCAACTCGGGAGAGTAGAGGATAGCGCTGCCCCGGCTCCCAGGGCTTCCTGGGTCTTGCCGCTGTCCCCTCAGATTATTCCGCACCCCTGTCCCACTGATATCTGCCTGGCCGACTCCCCTCTCCACCCCTCTGGTCCAGTTGGCCACCATATCATGGTTAAACACTCATAAACACATGCTGCTTTGACTGGTAGATTGCCAGCATGGGCTGGTAGCCATCCCTTGACTACTTTATGGGACAAAACAAAACCGTAATACCCAGATACGAACTGGCTGCGGCAGATGGAATTGTTGATCAATAACTCCAAGATTTTGGCAACTTACATTTCTCTGGTGAGGCTTGATGTGCATTAATTTACAGTTAAGCAACATCAATCTCTCTGTGGCTGATGCTGATACAATTACTAGAGAGTTTTGCAGTCAGTGCATTCAGAATTCTTTTATGAATGTATAAAATATCATTAGAAAAAAATCAAAATGTCATTGTTTGCATTAATGATGCAGAATGTTTACTGTAGGTTAGTTTAAATTTATGTCCTCCAGTCCAGACACATATCAGATCCATCTTTTAGTAATATATATAGACACCAAGAGGATGCTTTTCACCATTCAAGTTTAACTAGGATTCTTGTTTTGTGTGGAATGTGGAATATAATATTCATGTGGAACATTTCTCACGCCAAAACAAAAATATGAGCAAATAAAATCACAATGCACCCCCACGTTTTTATGACAGGTGACATTCAAAAGAGTAGCTTGAGCTCGAGACCTGCAAAGCTGTGAGTGACGCAATAACTTCTGCTGTTTGTCACCATTGTCCAAGGAAAAAATAGAAAATATGACCAAAAAAACAACAAAAAAAAAAACCTTAACATGAAATCTCTTTTGTGAGCCACGCCATTGTGTCATGAGAGGTGATTGAAAGTTTTTTTTTTTTTTTTTTGTGTGGTTATTAGTGAGCAGCTGAAAATTGTAGTTAATCTGATGTTTTTCCAATGAATTAATCACTACGACATCTCACCTTGACATATGAGACAGAATAGTAGGGTTTGAACAACTTTATTGTGAATGTGTAAGAAACTCAAAAAATAAGAGTGAGACCAACTCAGACAAAGTCACTCACTCTACCTCCAGGCTTGATCACCTGTTGACTTTTTCTCCTGTGGGCTGCGCTGTGATTGGCCATTCAGACAGCAGTATGAGAGCTTTCACGCTCTCCGCTGTTCCATGACACTTGTTTGTCATGAACGCGAACTGTGTGACGCGCTTCAGTAACACACACCATTCCCCTCGCGCCAACGCACGCGCATCAGCTGTGCATGCACCTGTCCCCATGGCAACCAGCCTTTACTAGTCTTTGAGCTGAAACTGAATGCCACAAGTGTGTGTGTTCGCGCGTGTGCTGCTGTTGAGTGGTGTAGGAGGTATCGAGCTAAAATGGAAGCTTGCCTAGTGGTTGCAGCATTGCTTTCGGTTCAGGGAGTGCAGTGTTGGGTTCAAATGTTAAGGTGATTTTGTAACAGATATATCTTATGTATTAATAGACATACATATGAAACATAAACACTCTTTGAATGGAGTATTCTTATTTAAATAATATATTTAAGGCATTGTTTCACAAGAATAGCTCTTTATAGAAAGTTATGATCAGTCAGTATTGTTTAGTAGTCATTTGACAACCAACTTGTCTGTTTGTAAAGTCATCTGGTGCATTTATCCATAAATAATCATTCATATAAATAATACAGAAATATTATGTTTATATTGTATATTTTTATACAATATTATGTGCGGATAGACGCTTAGACACACACACTTCTGGTCAAAGTTGAATGTTTTTGAGTGAAGTCTCTTAATGCTCACAAAAGCCGCATTTATTTGATTAAAATTACAGTGAAAAATAGTAGTAGTATTGTGAGAGATTATTACAAGTTACAAGTTTTCTTTTTTTTTTCTTTTAGGTTTCTTTAATTAATTTAATGCATTGATTTAATGTGATAATGTATCACTATTTCCACAAATCTAAGAAGCACAGCTGTTTTTAACATTGATGATAAGAAATGTTTCTTGAGCGCCAAATCAGCATATTAAAATTATTTCTGAAGGATCATGTTTGCTGTATTGCATTGGCCATGTTTGAGAATAGTTGTTGAATTAATGTTGATTTTCTGGAAGTTACACTGTTCATTTGCTTCACTGAGTGTCCATAAATCCATTTGAACAGCAATTTCTTGAGTTTTGTGGACATGACCCAAAGCTAGCCTTATTATACAGGGCTTCCATAAGACCCCAACTAGTTGTTCAAACAACCTACAGATTTATCGATTTTGAAAAGTTTTGCATATCCCTAACAGGAATGCAGTATTGAATCAAACTACATGGCTAGGTGCTTTGGTTTGTGCATTTCTACCACCCTGTGGTTCCTGAAGGTGGATGTTTTCAGTGCGTCCAGTGGGTGGCGCTCTTGAACAGGGGCAGGGTTTTTGATAATGCCTCAGACCCTGAGAACTCGGCATGTACATACACTCTTGTGTGGCCGCATTTGCTCTGGATGTCGGCCAGCTTCCGCTCTCATTGTTCTGTCTGTTATAATTAAGGGAACCCTATGGTGAGGCAGGAGAGTGCGAGAGCAGCGTGGCTGTACAGGCCGTGGCAATAATGGGAATAAGGCTTGATTTCAAGCTCGTGTGGTTTGAACAAATCTACTCTCTTACAAATTGGGCCAAATTAATTGAGTGCGTTATCTGAAATGTGAATAGTTCCTTGCCAGCCATTACACAATTCACCTGCAACAGTCGGTGACGGCGACAGATTGATAGTGGCAGGTTAAGTGAATGAGAGGTGGCTGGACTTGACCCCATCTTCACTGTTTGTAAAGATCCCTGAACATAGAGATGATTATTTCTTCCAGACTTCAGTTTTCCATGCAGAGTATAGGGGGGTGTCTCGTCTGCATTAACACTTTCTCACTGCAGTCACATGTTGTCGATACACTGCTCTCGGCCGTGACTTGTCCATGCTGTTACATAGGTGACAGTGCAAATGGCCCAGTTTTTAAGCTCTAGTGACACACTTGATAGAATGATTCCTTTTAGGAGTGCCGCTCTGGGACAGCTTTTAGTCGATGGGTGTCTTGATCTGAAGGAAGGGCGGAGCAGTCTAGTGTGTTTTTTAGTGTATTGGTACAGTTGTTTAAAGGGGGTTGGGTATTAATGTGTGTTTGTGTGTTACAGGTGCCTGAATCCCCCTGGGATCAGAAAAAAAAGCTCTGGGGTCATGATCTCTTATCCCTTCTATGTAGAGCTTCTGACCTGACCCTCTCAGTATGAGATAACTCAGTCCTGTTTTCCCTACATTTCTTTGTTACACCCTGTTTGGATTGTACTTCTTTTTTTTTTCTATGTGTTATTTGATATTTCACTTCACAGAGAATTACCTGTCGTGTGCACTGAAATATTTATGTGAGACACACAACCTGCAGTACTCTGTCTTGCTCCCTTTGTATTTATATTCCTTTTTGACTCTCTCACTCTCTCTCTCTCTCTCTCTCTCTCTCTCTCTCTCTCTCTCTCTCTCTCTCTCTCTCTCTTTTTCTCTCTCTCTCTCTCAAATTTTTAGAAGTACTTTTTTAGCATGGTTTATTACTATTACTATTATTATGCATTTGATTTTATTATTTATTTTTTGCTGATATTAATTTTATCAGCATTTTTATACAATTTTGGCAAACAAAAAAGATTGTTGTTCTCTACTACTACTTAAAACAAATAACAGAGATAAAAAAATAATAAAATGATATAAGACCGTAATGAATATTAAAGGTCTGTATTTTTGTCCACACACACACGTAAAAAAAAAGTTTACACAAAGAAATTAACAGTTAGTAGTTAAAAACGTGTGATGATGACTCAAAAGATATTAGTAACCAAAATAATTTTATTTTATATGCAGTACATCACCTAGATATTTATTTTTCCAAAACTTCAAAAAAATGCTAATAAATACAATAACAAACCAAATAAAACTATACCCAAATACTATTATGTAATACAGTAACGGACATTAAACGTGCACATTTTTGTCCTCATTAAAAATAAAAAAATAAAAAAAAGGTTTACACAAAGAAATGAAACTAGACGGACGAACGGATAGACATATAGATAGATAGATCATGTGAGCTGATGAATCAAAGTAAATTAGCAGCCAAAGTAATTTATAATCATTTTACATGGACTGGGTCACACAGCCAGCACAATGCAAATAAAAATGAACGAGTGTACCTTTAAGAATATTTGGTTATACAAATATATCCAGCAGCAAATTAATATGCTGATTAAAACAGTGTTTGGCTTTTGAGTATGTGCACATAATAATAGTTTCTGCAACAGATGCATAACATCCTTCATGCAGTAGTACTTACATTTGACGTTTTTCTCTGTCTCTCTCCTCTCTCTCTCTTTGATTGTCTGCAGCATGTGATTAATGATTGATAAATGGCTATCATTACCGTCATAATGAACTGGACTTAATGTTACCGCAGGAGTGTCAGTGCTTTATAGCCGGGTGGTACACTGTGTTCATAACTCACCCCAGACTTGTCCTCTTTCGTAAGGCGTGTCTGAGTCTCATTGGAGAGGGGGGGAAGGAGAGATAGTATATTGTGTCTGATCCTGCGAGGTGATAGCTTGTCAGTCAGTGTGTGTTGGAGAGCTCTCTCAGACTGTGTGCTGATGAGGGTTTTTGGCCGTCACACAGCACAGCCAGCCTATTTGACTCTGCCTTATTGATCCGTGCCTGAGAGCTATCTTCTGCTACTGCAATGATCACGCTTTCAATGTGCAAATGTATTTATATCCACATATGCATAATTATTACCGGCTGCAGCTTTTTTTAGGTCCCATGGCACAGTGTATACTTAAACCACGCATAAATGATGCAGTTACGGCTGTGTACCTTTTTTTTTTTTTCTGTAGTAATACACAGAAGAGACCAAAGAACGCCAGACTGCACAGTAACCTACATGGCTAAGAATATATTTACATCACAATGTATATGTTTGACTTATTTTGAAATGTATTCAGTTAATTTTCAGTAGCACAAGGGCTTCAGGTGTGACCTCTTATATATTTAGACAGTAGGGGGCACTCAGACCTCAGTAACATTTCCAGCACTCATGCTTTGTAATGAAAGGGGTTGCAGTTCCTTTGTGCGTCTTCTGCATGTTACACCAGCCATACTCACAAAGGACTCTATTTAATAGTACCCCCCGCCCCTTTCCGGGAATGTAAACATCACAGAGAGAGTAATTTATAGGTGACGACAGCCACAAATGCTTCTAAACGACAAGTGAACTGTTAGATTGAGAATCAATTACGTGACATTTTAGTTCTTTTTTTTTGGCCTTATTCCAAAGTATTAATTTTCACACATTTGATGTCCCCTGGGAGGGTATGTATTTCAATACCAAGGGCTATGTGGTCTTTGGCTGGTAATGGTGTCTGTCAGTACTGCTTTAACATTTTCCCAGGAGTGCGCACTGCCTCGCCGTCGTGTAACGTTAGATGTCGTTCAGAAGATTAAACGAGTTTGTCGATGGAATTTTGCCAGTTTCTGTATGCAGAGGGACTGTTCACAAACAAGCTATGCAGGAAAGGTCAACAGCGTTCTTTCAAATCCCATTCCTGTAATTCAGTCTCAGTCTGGCGATAAGAAAATTTAGGGAAACAGTGACTGATATTCTAAACCAAGTTATTGATCATTATAATGAACATATATGACAATCAACATGTACACTTATATTTTTTAAATGGCTGTAACAATTGTGCTTGTGATGCAAATAATTTAGTGCTAATATATTGATAATATATGTACTTCGCATTTTTTTTGTATATGCAGCGTATGCATTATATATGTATGTATATATATGTATACAGTGTATGTGTGTATATATATATATATATATATATATATATATATATATATATATATATATATATATATATATATATATATATATATATAATGTATGTGTGTGTGTGTGTGTGTGTGTTAATGTATAAATGACAGTTATGAATAAGCTATTAATTCAAAAATTAACCTAGTTGTTTATAGTATACAGAGTAGTGGATATAATGGAAGTATTATTAATTAGGTTTTCACCGCATGTTATACAAATGTTGCATTTCATCTAGCTGATGTGCACATATTAAAAACATCCAAGATAGAATCGCATTAGTATTAGATGTATCATTGTAGAGTAATCTGATAGAGTGCTGTATTGTAAGTAGAACACGCCACTCATTTCAATTAGTTTACCAGTCAGCTTTGATTGACATCTGAGAAGAGACTCATTCATTTCAGGATTTTCATTTTCTCTCGCTTAAACCTTAACCTAATTTTAGAAGATCTTCTATGTATCATCATTTATTGCCTTCTTTGTCTTATGCATCTTCCTTCTTTCATCGTGCCAAAATTCCTCATTTATCTTGAGCCCGTTTGAGGTATCGGTTCCATTGTTTGGGGTTATTAAGAGCTCAGTCGTGTCTGTAGCTGAGGGAAGCAGGCGGCTTGCATAGCTTTTGGCTGTCTCGCGCGCTGAACACTGTGGGTGGCTGAAGACCAAGCCCACAGCACCCTGTCATAACATCCTCCTCCTAGACTCTCACCTCTCCTCCCCTCTTCTACATGTCTGCAATGTGTCTAGATATTTAAAGAGTGGGATCCTGTCATGTTTGGCCACACCTGCCCTCGGAATTATAAACCGGAAACACAAAGATCCATTATTGCTGAGGATGAACATTGTTCCATGAGGTGTTTATTGGAAATAATAATGTTCCAAATTGTAATATAGCTGAGGGAGTTGAGAGTTTGAACTGTACTCCACTGTGCTTTGTTGATGTAGGAAGAAATTGTTCGCCTCAGCTTCTGTTCAGTGAGATTTTTTTCTTCATCAGCCACACACACACAGATGAGACGTCAATAACCTGTAAAGGAAAATGCAAACCTGTCAAACATTGCCTCAGACAGGATTACAGCATCCTCACTGGAGAACTTAAAACAGATTTTCCAAGGAACGTGCAGGACATTCCACTGACTTTATGATGGTTATATGTGAAATATCCAGCTCAGTCTGTCTATTTGAGATATTGTATACTGTTACAGAGGGCTGTATAATATATTATTTCACATGCAACCATCATCAAATCATTATGTGTTTGTGTGTGTAAAGGATACATTTAAATGATCAAAATGTGACAGTAATGACTTTTGCATTGTTACATACATACACAAATAAATCAATCAATCAATAAATGCTGTCTTTTTAACTTTGTCAAAGAATCCTGAAAAAAAAAAAAAAAAAAAAAAAAATTGCATCACAGCTTCTTCAAAATATTAAGCAGCACAGCTGTTTTCAAAAATGTTTCTTGAGCACTAAATCATCATATTAGAATGATTTCTGAAGGATCACCTGACACAGAAGACTGGAGTGATGACTGCTGAAAATTCAGCTTTACCATCACAGTAAATAATTACATTCTACATAAAAAAATGCTATTTTAAATTGTAATAATATTTAAAAATATTACTGATTTCACTGTTTTTTTGATTAAATAAATGCAGCCTTGGTGAGCATAAAATACTTCATTCACCAGACTTTAAACTGTGCTAGCTTATGATACCTTAAAATAATAAGTAATACTTACTGGAATTTAAATAGAGTGTATTTCATTATTATTTTTTTTTTAAATGATGAAGACTATAAATGAAACAAACAACTGTGTAAAAAATAGCACTGGTTGCCCTGTTGTTTTTTAAGTTTCTCACCTATAGTTACGCTAACTTCCTTATAATGAAAAAGCAGCTGCCAAAGGTGCTGATAATTTTATAATATGTTACTGAAGGCTTCTGGTGGTTTTTCCAATTAAGACACAATCTGCATTCTACTCAGATGACTAGCAAGCACAACAAAGCAATGAAAAGACCCCATGGATTTCTTTATCAGACCACTTGAAATAACAGTCACCCTCTATATGATATACTGCCAATACACTTGCTATGTTGTTTTTTTTTTCATCATTTGGAAGGAAGGCAGGTCGGTTTAATGATGAATCCATTAATGCAGGTTCCTCGTTGCGATGTTCTCTGCAGGCAGGCCCCATCCCGCACCGCAGAGGATGAAGGACTTTTCTATAGTTAGCATGGTTGGTTTTCATGCGAATTGACACATGAATCACAGAAGATCCTTGGATAATGAGGGAAGCAGCAGCCCTTTCTGTATTGTAACAGACGTATGGACCACAATGCACCACTCGGCTTATGTGACCTTCATTATCACACAAACCCAATTACAATGTGAAGAGGGTAAAGAAAAGGATTTAGAAAACAAAGTCAAGGGAGGATAAAATATATTTATGCTTTTTCCTCCTTCGTTGATGCTTCGTAATTGGTATCAATGGCAGAAAGACAATACGTGTGACCTCCTGTTGGGCGGCTGGCGAATTAAACCATCAGGAATGAGTCCCATTTTCATTTTTCTGGCTATTAAAGGCCTCCTCTACTCCAGATCCTGATAAAGTCAGGGTGGGCATTGTTTCATACGTGTGCCGTGTGTGTTTTCTTGAGCAGGTGTGATGGCGGTGTCTGTGGAGAGAGATATGGGTGTCCTCCAAAGCTGCTGGGGGGTGATAGGCACATGTACATAGAACCCATGCCAAATAAAGAAAGAGAAACAGGCCTTGCCTTAGGAGATGTGGCACTGCATGGAATTCCTCACTTCGCTACCACAACTTCAAAAGGGAGAGCACAGTTTGAGCACTTTGTGTGTGTTTCCATCTGTTGGCACAATAGCAAGTGCTTTGTGCTTTTTTTTTTCCCCCTGCATACACACTATAAGACATGTTGTTAAGGTGTCTGCACATTGTACTACACAGAAGTGAGAAAGATGTAGGATGACATATGCCTAATGTCTCAGGTGTACCAAAGGCCTTTGTGTGCAGGCTGAAAAAAAGGTTAGTGTATCTCCAAAACAATGAGCCTACGTTTAATTAGGACCCCCTCTGTTCCCCGGTGAAAACCGTGCTCATAATTTTTAAATGTCACAAGTGAGTGGTGTGGTTTGAAATGAATGTTCATTATTTATTTTGTGTCATTGTGTCAGTCTCCATCTCGCTCTGGTATTACACGGGGATGCCTGTGTACTTGTGTAATGGATGTCTGTGAAAACAGTGATAGAGGGGAAATGGCATGAATGTATAAATGACTGAATGATTCAGTTAGTTAATTAATAGGGAAACAATGCGGTTTCCATATCGATGGCCCGTACAGTGACCCGATGGCGCTGCTTACATCATCTTTTTTTTTATATGGTTCCTGTCTAATGAAAGAAACGCTGGTGGTTGTGTGTGGGAGAACTGAAACATTAGAGTCAATATCACACTTCAGTGATATTTACCGTGGATAAGTACTGTGTGATTCACTTCAATGCATCACATACATAGAGAGGCAAGTACATTAGCTGCTCATAACTGTAAACATGTACAAACCATTAGTTGTGTATGTCTGTAGCTTCTTGTGCACTTTTCGCTTTGTTTTTGCATTCGAGTTGGTGGAGCAGTGGTAAGCCCTGAGAATATTTGCTCAAAGGAAGGATTTACAGTGCTTGGTGCAACCCAAACAGCTTCTCTCTTCCCAGCAGAAGCAAGCTGGGATTGAGTTTGCTGTGATATTTGCGTTTGGCCAATGGCAATGTTTCTTCACACACTAGGTCCTCAGACCCTAGCCTGCCAGACTTGATATGTTATCCGTGATAGTATTTCTTCATTACAGTATAAATAAAACATCTTTACAGAATTACAGAGTTGATTTATATATATTTTGTCCTGTGATGATGTATATCCTTTTAAAAGTTGGGGTGGACCTGGAAATTACTTTATCAATCTCTATTTATTTAACCTCTTAATTGTCCCCCGTCCCCTCAGCGGGATGCCTAAGTTTACTTCACTATATAATAATTAAATCCTAATCTAATTATGACAAACTGTATATCATTAAAAAAGTCTAAGACTTCTAAATAGATATTTTACCACTGTTTTTTGTTACAAATGATGTAGGAACAGTAATAGATTAATTTATGACAAGAGTACACCCTTAAAATATCGGCATCATAACAGGAGTTCGGACCTTTGTCACAAAAAGTATTTTTTTTTTTTTGTTGTTGCCCTTTTCCCCATCACGCTTTAGAAATCATCATAAGGTATATATCAGTTGAAAGCTTAAAATCTCAAAATTCATCCTGTGAAAGCCATTTAAAAATCAGACATTGCATTAGCATTACCATGGAAATGGTATGGATCAAAATCATATTACAATTTTTTTTCTGTTCATGAATTATAACACTTTAAGTTTATAGTGCACTTTCACGTCTATGTTCAGAGATGGGGGTGACTTAAAGGGTTAAGTGTCCTTGGCGTTGCTGATCAAAACACTTCAGATGATGTCAACTGATGATGAGTATTTTATTGATTTGTTGATGAAAAAAAAAAAAAAAAAAAATAGCTCATTTGAATTCTGCCGACGGCATTCAAATTATGTTCAATAAGATGTACTTGTTAGTACTGATAGAGCTGTGCTGCACTCAAACATAGTAGTTTGATGACGACTCTTCCCCTGCGCTACATTGCTTGGCCCGGCATCTTCTGCATTAGCTAAGGGATGCTTTGCATTTAGGTGGTACTTGAGATTGGAAGAACTCCTACAGTAAACTAATTCCGCATTGCACAAGTTGCAAACAACCTTACGCCTGTTTCACACATACTCCGTCTGCAGTGCGTATGCGTTGCATTTTTTTTTTTTTTACGCACCCATGTTAACGGATTCCAGTGTTCACGCGGTTGTGTTCCGTCAGTGCGTTCCAGGAGCAGTGCGTCTGCAACAGTGCAGCGATTGTTCACGTACCGAGTCTATTTTTGCTGTGCTGCATGCACTGAATTAAAATGACAGCACATTGTTCGCGGTAAAAATTAACATGGATTGACACGGAAATGCAGTAATTTCACAATAAATGTATACTAATTAAAGCCTACTGTGTTTCACACGCAACACATGGGTTTTTGGCTAGGTTTAAAACAAGAAAAAGAGCACCTTTAGATGAACGAGGCAACATGATATAGGCCTATGCACTTTTATGGAAGCAGAAAAACAAAGTTCATTAAGAACAGTACGATTGCTTGAAATAAAGATTTAAATGCAAAAGGCACGTGAGTCGACTGTTTCTGTCAGTGGTGCTTTAATTTTAAATATTTGCGATATCCCAACAAGAAAAGTAGGCTAATTGTTGTGTTTAAATGTTTTGCCGCTTGCTTGAGCAGCTTATTATACAAACCTAGAAGTCAAATGCATGAATATGTTGTTTATATTTATTAAGTTTAAACTAATGTCTATGATTATGAAAGATTGTTACTGTTCTGTGATAAGAGTCACACTTTTTTTAACATGGTTTGAAATATAGAATAATGAACAAATGTTGTGTTTGTGGACTAAACAGCCGCGGATCAGTAGAGGACTGCAAACCCGTCCTGTGTGAAAGCACAATGAGTCTGTGCTGCTTCTGCACCACATACGTAACGCACACGGACTGCATACGCACTGCAGACGGAGTATGTGTGAAACAGGCGTGAGTCTTGTCGAGGTTTTTTTTGGGAAGCTTGGTAATTTCACAGTAGCCATACACACAGGTTCGAAGACTCGTTCTCGCCCCCTACAGTGCAATTCATCTAGGTATACATCCGCGCTAAACTATCACGGTGAAAGTCATCATAGCTTGCGTAGTATAGACCCACCTCCCAACCCAACTTTGAGAATACATTAACGGCGATATTTTTTTTATCGCCCGATAAGAGTCTCACGTTAACGCAGCACGTTAACGCCGGTAACGGCCCACCACTAATATATATATATATATATATATATATATATATATGTATATATATTTATATATATATATATGTATATGTATATGTATATATGTATATGTGTATATATATATATATATATATATATATATATATATATATATATATATATTGGTATATATTTTTTTTTTATAATTCAAACATATATATATATATATATATATATATATATATATATATATATATATATATATATATATATATCTGTCTGTCTTGACTGTCTGTCTGTCTGTCTGTATGTATGTATGTATGTATACAGGTGGCGACTGTTTGTGTGGAGTCTTTGGCCTTCACTGGCAGTGGACACTTCCAGAAATAATCTGTCTTTGCCTTTACTTCTCTAACTAGC
Organism: allo-octoploid hybrid of Carassius auratus x Cyprinus carpio; assembly: GCA_024542945.1. Taxonomy (NCBI): domain Eukaryota; kingdom Metazoa; phylum Chordata; class Actinopteri; order Cypriniformes; species allo-octoploid hybrid of Carassius auratus x Cyprinus carpio. The sequence continues at coordinate 9,796,964 of CM045042.1, forward strand.
ATACAAACAGGCCACCTGCCAGAGTAAAGTGATCAATCACACTTTACGGCCACAAATATTTCATCATCCCTAAACCTGCCATTCATAGGACAGTGAGGTAGGCGTTTGGGGGAAAATAAAAATGTCCTGGAGTTCAGGATCATTTATTTTCAGATAGAGTGTAGTAATATGAAAGAGTGCTGAAAAGTTTTCTTAGTAAATATCTAGGACTTTTCCCCTTAGATGGTTTGGTGAAGAATCTCTGTAACGCCTGCTTGCAGTTAGATTTCTTCTGCTATGAGGGGCGAGTACTGAAACTTGGACTAATTTCCATCCTCTTGAGCTTGTCTCAGTCTGGTTCAGTCTGGGTTTGGTGTGTCTGGTGTCACGTAATCTCCCCTTCTTCTGCTGTCTTTGATCTTCTAGCTTCCATCAGGCCTAGCCACTGTAGCCAGGGAATGGCATGACCCCATGGCGGCACAGTGGCACCAGGCCTTCAGTCTGAATTGTTTCTCCACACCTTCCCTACAAAGTCAAAGGGACTTTGTTGAAATTTTAATGTCTCTGACCTAGATTCGGCATTGAAATGGCGCGTGTTTATGTGTGTGCGAAAGTGTGTTCTTGTGTAGGTGCGTGCGGGTGTGATGTATGTCAGTCTTTCTGCTGTCAGCTGAGGAAACAGAGCTTCGATTGATAGAGTGAATAAGAGCGAGAGACACTATGTGAACAAAATCTCATGTCTTGTATTTTTGATTTTTTTTTTTTTTTCTCGCTCATTTTTTATTGAAATAGAAGCAGTGGGGGTTCGATTTAAAAAAAAAAAAAAAAATTAAAAAAAAATCCAACAACATCCACAAATCCAAACATTTCCTTTGTTTCTTTTGGAGAAAGACATGCAAGATTTATTTATTTATTTTTTTATTTTTCTTATTATTATTTTGCAGGATAATTTGTTTTATATACACAAAACCCATTTTCACTCTATCTGTGAAACTTTGTTAGGTAAGCAAAAAAAAAAAAAAGTCTGTCTTCCGCTGACAGTCATGTCATATCCCAGCATACAAAATAACACAATTTTCCTTGTTGACAATATAAAGAGTAAACTATAGGTTTAATATGTCAGTTTTGTGTATTCCATATGCATTTGAATTTGTACCATTAGATTGAGGACTTAAGGAAAAGGACTTTGTATTTTGTTTGTTTCTTTTAATAATATGAATAAGAATTACATATTATTTATATTGTATTAATTAAATGGTAACACTTTACAGTAAGGTTTTATTTAACTATATTTCATGCATTAACTAACATTAACTAGCAATGAGCAATCCATTTGCTACAGTATTTTTAAGTCTTTGTCAATGTTCATTGCTAAAAAATACAACTGTTCATAGTTAGTCCATGTTAACTAATGTAGTTAACTAATGTTAACAAATGAAACATAATTGCAAAGTGTTATCTTATTATTATTATTGTTGTTATTATTATTATTAATTGTGTACATGCCTTTTTGAACCACAGCAACAACAACAACAACAGGAATAATAATAATAATAATAATAATAATAATAATAATAATAATAATAATAATAATAATAATAATAATAATCATCATCATCTTCATCATCATCATCATCATCACCGTCATTATCGTCAAAATGCAATTATTATTTTACAAATGATCCTGCAGAAAAAGCAAAAGAAACGCATTGTATTTCTAACCCTAACTGTTTTCCTTCCAATGAAAGTATAGAAATGGATTTGAAATTAAAGAATTGATATGGAGACTTGTTGCGATTTGTTATTTTGTTGCAGTTATTTTTTGTTGTGCTTGCTTTTGGCTTCTGGTTTCTCGATTATTAGGGTGTACTTGACCACAGCCATACGTCTTAGAGCTTCAGAAGATACAAAAGTGGGCTCGTTCTAATTACTGTACACCCTCTGTGCTCAGTGCTCTTCTCAGGTCAAAGGCTGTCCCATTGCCACAAACAAAGCATTGCGTAATTAATAAAGTTCCAGTCAGTTGCCTCTCGCTCCCTAAAGTGAGGACTAGGTGGTTGATGGTGGAAAGAGTGACGGTGAGGCAAACTAGAGAAGAACAAGTTTGGTCCTGAAGAATGAGGAAAGCCAGTATTCCTCATTGGTGATTAAAAATAACCTTTACTTCAACAGAGAAGCTGTTAGCTTTGCCCTTTTATTCCTGCAAATGCCGTCTCTGACTAGCCTCTAATGATGCTACATTGCTTTCAAGGCAATTACACTAGCTACTCCCAATCGATCCCGAAGCAATGGATGCAGGGATATTCTGGCCCCACAGAATGGGCACACTAGGCCTAAAGCCTCTTTCAGGCTCATTAGCCTGTTAGCCACAAGAATAGCAGTAGGCTGGGCCAGTAGGAATGCGTGATGCATTGTGGGACCAGAGCCTTCTCACTCTGGTGGGATCTATCTATCTATCTATCTATCTATCTATCTATCTATCTATCTATCTATCTATCTATCTGTCTGTCTGTCTGTCTGTCTGTCTACCTGTCTACCTGTCTACCTGTCTATCTGTCGGTCGGTCTGTCTGTCTTTTAATTTTTAATTTTTTTTTTTTTTTTTTTTGCATTATTATAGTTATTTTTTGCACTTCTGCTTATGCTTGTTTAAAGGGATAGTTCACCCAAAAATGAAAATTCTGTCATTAATTACTCACCCTCAGATCGTTCCAAACCCGTAAGACCTTCGTTCATCTTCGGAACACAAATTAAGATATAGTCGTTATTTTTTTTTTTCTTTGCACACAAAAAGTTTTCTCGTAGCTTCGTACAATTACTGTTGAACCACTGATGTCACATGGATTATTTTAACGATCTCCTTGCTATGTTTCTGAGCCTTGATCGTGTTAGGATCCGAGTTGTCTATGGGAGGGTCAGAGAGCTCTCGGAATGCATCAAAAATATCTTAATTTGTGTTCTGAAAATGAAGGTCTTATGTGTTGGCAACGGCATAAGGGTGAGTAATTAATGACAGAATTTAAATTTTTGGGTTAAATATCCCTTTAAATTCAGTCAGCTGCCATGGCAACATTTATAATATTCATTTAAGTTTTTCATTTAATATTTGGTTACTTAATATTTTTATTTTTACTGCTACAACCACATTTGTTACAATCATCAACACCAAAACAGAAATGGGTTGATTTTGACTCTTGTAAATGTATATGGTTTGCAGTTTAAATTAACATTATTAAAGCCTAATTACAGTAATGCACTAAAAATAAAATTGTTTTTGAGAAAGAGACACACCAATTAGCTTCCTGTTATTTTCTTCAATTTTTAATAACACAATCTTGTTTTTCTTGTTTTGACATTTCTGGAGGCAGTCACAGATAACTTTCCCTGAGAACAACTTAAATTATTTTTATATGAAATTCAGATAAGATGATATAGATTTGCATTCTTTGTATGGTGGAATTCAAATTTCTCAAAAGCTCAACAACTACGGCGTACCACACATGAGAAAATACCCCAGAATCTGCATTGGGAGTGAATGCTCTGGTGAAATACAATCTTCCAAAGTCTCTACCACACTCAGGGTTTTCATTTACCTTGTGAGACTACCCTTTGCGCATATCACCTTGACGACTGGAGCTCCCACCCAAGCAGTTGCGGTCGACCAATTAGGAGCGCAGCGCTCCTTGACTTTTCTCGCATATTTTGTTTGCTCTGTAAGATTCCACTCAGTGATTTCATGACAGCCTTGAGTACTGTTGTATTTTCATCATACCGAGGTGTACAGATCGTGAGTGCTGGGTAATTTACCCCTTGAAAGTACATGGAATAGCAGCGCCAGCACTGATCTATAGTGACAGAGCAAGAGCCGCTGTTTGTGTCGAGGTATGCGAGTCGGTATATTAAAGAGCGTGTTTTTGAAATACAGCCCTCAGATGTTGCTGCCGCTATCTCGGAGGCGATGCTGCTCTGAATATCCTCTTTGGAGAAAAGTGCTGTAATTGAATTTAACATGAAGCAGGGTCAAAGTAAAGGGCCTTTTGAAAAGGAGCACTCTGCTCAGCTCTAATTTGTTGCCGGCAAAGCATTTGATTCTACACTTTTCTTTTTTTCTTCTCTGCCACTGCGTCTTGAAAAGGTGTCTAAGGGAAGCACCTTAGACATTGCAAAAACCGCCTTGCCTTTTCCAACTTTGAGATGTGCTGAGCTGGGGGAGTCTGCCTGGCAAAAGTGGGCCAGTATCGGCGTCTTGTATGCGCTCATGCGAACATTAAAGCCATCTTCTGGTGAGAAGTTACATGCTCTGAAGTTTGTACAAGAGGTGTTCCTCAGTGTTCCTCTGTATCCTCCAATCTTTCTTAGAGCTCCATCGTGGGCCACCTTTTCCCTAAGCAGACTCAAGCTAGCCATTTAAACATATATATATATATATATATATATATATATATATATATATATATATATATATATATATATATATGTACACGCTATATAGAAGTGTTGTGATACAGGAGCGAGATATTTTGCCATATCAGCAAACACGCTCGGCCATGTTTATTGCTTTTGAGACACACCCTCTGTGGTACTTGGAGCATGATAATCAGCGTGCTTCAGCGAAGCATGGCTCAGTCAGTAACGGGGAATTTGCTGGAGTGTAGGGAGATGTAGCTTGGCTACAATCATGTATGTGTTGTTAATCATTTTTATTTTAAAAGATCATTTTTATTTTATTCGGTGCTTTAGATCATTTTTGTGTTTTTAACATGTTTTAACATGTTAACATGTGTTTTTAACATGATAAATTAAATTATGAAATATATATATATATATATATATATATATATATATATATATATATATATATATATATATATATATATATATATATATATATATAATATATTAATAATTAAACTAGACATTTTAATAATTAAACTAGACATGATTATACAAAATAGTTTTTAATTATTTTTTAAATAATTTAAAAAAGTTTTACTATTATTTATTGTTGCTTTTTAATTTTATTATTATTATTAATACTGCTACTACTACTACTACTACTAATAACTATAATAATAATAATAATAATAATATGATTATTATTATTATTATTATTATTATTATTATTATTATTATTACATAAAATATAACAAATAAAACAACAATAATAATATTAAAACTGTTACATAACAACAGATATACTGATCAATTTTGAGGTGTTTGGATCCGGGCATTTTGACACTGTCTGGTTGTGGAACATCAGTGGGACATGTTCACATAGTGATAAATCGCACCTGTTACTCATACTTTTGTGAACCTGAGAGGTACTGACTTTATACAGTACATCGATTAAAATTAGCCATGGCACCAGTTAAAAATCATCACAAAAACGACTCTGAAAAGTGAAGTTAGTTCTGAGAAAAGGTCTTGCATCATTTGTTTACTGATACCACTTAGTTTGATGTTTTATTTCTAATGAAATGCAGTTTGTGACAAAAAGTGTCAAAACGTATCCAAATTCTTTTTGGCGCCAATGTGCATGTCACCATGTGTATCATATCATTAAGTAACTGGCGATATACGGCTTTACTCTTTAAGATCAGAGTGTTCTGCTGCAAGTCTAGTATCTGAGTATCTGAGAGATATGCCTCTGTTCCCTCTCTGCTCTCGTCTTTTGCGTCTTTTTCACTCCCCATCAGCGCTGCCATGACAGTCCAGCCTGGTTGGGCAGATGGCCTCTGAGGCTTTTTTTTTTTCCTTACACTTTAATCTGTCAAGATTTCATCACTCATTTATTCAGCACCTGATGTATTGCCTCATTTGGAGAAGGGAAGTGGCTTGATTTCAGCATGCACAGTGCCATGGTGAACTTAGGTGACAGGGAGCTGTGCTCTTACCCCGGGGCAGTTCCAAGGCCCTGTCTGCCCATCTGCCACAGATCTCTGGCCAGAGAGAAGCAGGACGACAGACTGAGATGGACTGTGTACCCTCTGTCTCTGACAGAACATGGGCATGCTCAGAGTGGAGACGCACAAGAGCCGCCAAAGGACTGGCGTGCATGATGATAATGTCTCACTTATGATGTGTTGGGAGATATTTGATCTCTATTCAAAATTCATAGGCATGTTTATAATTATTTGACATAATTAACAAGCATGACCATTGTGAAGTGAGGGCATGATGGATAGGTGTACATTTAACATAATCCTTCCTGTCTGGAAACGGCAGGGGAATACGCCATTTGTTTGTGTGGTTTTGACACAAGCGTGGTTGGAGATTTTATATGGCTTTGGCGTGGAGTTTTCTGAAGCTCAGACTTCATCCCATGATAGCTTGCATTCTCAGGACCTGTTCAAACTGCGGCAGGGAGAAACACAGATGCAAGAAGTTGACATGCGCACTTTTAAGCCTCGAATAGAAACCTACATGGCACTCAAGTCAGATGTCTTTGTTTGCTATCTCCTGTATCCCTGTCAGTCCCAATTTGCCTCAAGTTGTGGCAGCACTTTGTGCAGTTTTCCTTTCTCATGCATGTAGTAATGCTCAAACTTACTGAAGATGTTAACACTTCCATCACACACTGTTGGACATGCCCTCAATCTCTCACACATACATCATCGTCTTTTACCAGACCAAATGTATTAAGTTTAGTTTTACCTATCCAGTTCTTGACATTTATTACTGTGATTGATCGGCCTGAACTTGGGGTATGCTGTGCTCAGGTTTCACTTCTCACTTCTCTCCTTCCTGTTTTCCACCCCCAGGGCCCGGGGACAGGGGCTGATACAGAAATAAACTGCTTGCAACTACATTAATCTCCTCCTTTATTGAAGTTGGAGTCAGAGTAATATCCCAGGGAAGGGTTTATAGCCTGCTAAAAGTCCTCGTGCAAATGCCCAGGAATAGTTGTGCAGTCATCAGCTCCAGGTGTGCCGTATTTACTCAACGAAATGCCCCTTTATATTCAAACCAAAGAGAGTGGAGTCATCCCATGATCTCTATAAACTTCCCTAAAACTGATTTGTAGGCAATTCACACATGAAAAGAAAAGAAGCCAATTTACAACACCGCAGAGCTGATGGGAAACTCAATTACGTTTTTTTTTTTTTTTTTTTTTCTTTCTTGCTTGATCAATCAAAGATTGCATTCAGATGCAGACTGCTAGCAAACATATGGATTAACACACACTCACATATTCTGCATTTTAGTATCCCTGTAAACGACAGCCAGGGATTTTTTTTTTTTTTTTTTAATATACAAAGAAAAATTTAATTTTATGAAGTGCATGATAAGTACATTCCATTTTCCCCTGCAGTTACAGTAAGAAGGTACCAAAGGGGCAAAACAAACAAACGAACAAACAAACCCCCCCCACAAAAGTCATTGATATGACTTGTGCAATATTGTGCAAATTTGCCAGTTTGTGCTGTGGGATGTTACCCCACTCTTCCACCAAGACACTTACAAGTTCTTGAACATGTCAGAGGTGACACATGGTAGATACATTATCCTGAAAAAGGGATGTTTATAGCAGTAGAATTCATAATAGTATCTCAAAAAAAAAAAAACAAACAAAAAAAAAACACCACTTTAAAGTTACAGCTGTAAAATATTCCAGAGATATCTTGATCTGTATGTTTTGCAACATTTTGTTTACCTGTCTGTTCCAGCATGCTTAAATCTACAAGTTTTTGGATGAAAGCTTGCTTTACATACGGAAGCGGTAGACAAGATTTTTTGGGGCAGTAGTTGACTGTCTACATGCGTCTGTTATTAAAGACAGAGTAGGCTGCATTTCTCTTATACTGTATACATTATGACAATGATATGTATGAATGATTGAAGCTTTGATGATGTTGGTGCTTGTCATCTCCATGATCAGCATGAGGCCTCACTTTGAGCTCTTTGTTTGTATCTTGTATGTGCAGAGCTATCTTTATGCGCTGCTTTATACCAAATGACCCATAAAAAAAGACAAAGCTAATGCATTCAGCCTCTCAGGATGTTTTTATATAAAGCCACAATCTGTAATGGGGAAACGGTCCTAATTTCTGCAGGCTATCCCGGTCCACATGGATGCACGCGCTTGTGCTTTACAGCACACATAAAAAGAGACAAAAAGCCTGTGCCTTATTTTAGCTAGCTTTTTATTGGTGCATCCTATGGGGCAGCTCTGCCTGAGTGTATAGGAATATCCCAAAACCCTTTACAGGGCCATTGATGAACCCAGAGGGAGGGATTGCATTAGGACCACCATGTTGAGCTTGGAAGCCCAGGGCTCAGACATCATAGATACTCCTGTTCCCCTGTGCTGGATCGAGAATGTATCATTTCATTTCTGTGCAAAGACTAGAATGCAAACATGTATGAGATCAAATAGAGCAGTACCTCGACATAATGGGGCTCGTGCCAGCCGTCTTCATATTGCATCTTGGCAGGTATGACTGCTGGGATTTCTTACCAGAGCTCTATGTATTATCCTCGTTTATGTGCGTGTGAGCTTTTAGGACCTATGCTAAGCTGAAATATGGTAGCAGATAAACATCGCTCTCAGTTTGTATGAACCATGACATGTTGGAGCCGTATGATGAAGAATCCTCTGAGGAGTAATAAAAGAGTAATAGCTAAGGCACAAGCTGTTGGGGTTTGAGCACTTCCTCTGACTGCTTTTAATCCTGTGAATAAGGATGCCAAGGGTCTGTCTACTCGCAATATAAGCGAGCGAGCGAGAGAGAGAACGATATCTGCTGTGATCCAATCCTCATTGTACAACTCAAACATGGTCTAAATCGCTTCTCGAAATGTGATCTGACTTAGTTCCCCCGAGTGACTTTTCCCATCAAAATCGTCTTACTTATGCTAACATGCTTAGCATTGCTTCCTCCAAAATAGCTGCAGAAACAAGGTCTGTGCCAGCCTCTTAACACGTTTGAGAGCCATGAAGTGACATCCCCATTTTCAAAGTCAGGCCCACTGTGAGTCAACAGCTTTGTCAGATGAGGAAAAAAAAAATGCTCAAGCTATAGATTAAGAAGTACATGCACACATTTATTGGCGGGATATTGTATAAAATGTTCATAAAAATATGCTGATTTGCTATATATATATATGTATATGTGTGTGTGTGTGTGTGTGTCAATCTGTATTCCTAATAAATATATATATTTTCCCCTTTTTTATTTATTTATATAAAAGTCACTGTAATAGTTAGAGGTCGGCCTGGTTTTAGGTTGATACAAAACGTTGCGTTTAGAGAAATATAGAGAGAAAACATCAACCCTCCTAGTGTGATACAACATATACTTAGAACCTCAGCGCTGCTGGAGATGACATTTAAGTTGTTTTGTATCCACTCTGAAATACTAAAAAAGGTAAACAGCAGTTTTTTGAAAGATCTCTTCACTAGATCTTTGCACACTGTGTTGGCGCCAAAGTCATTGTTTGGATTTCTCAGAGACATTAGTATATGGATATCCTGCCTCTAATACAAGCTCTCTTTACTGGCGTTTATTTTCATTATTTAATCAGCAAGGTTTTATTGTGTAGTGGCACTAAACTGAGATTTGAAAATGAAAACTCATCAATTAGCAGTGTAGTTGAAATTGCATCCATCTACAGTAGCAGCTGATTATCTTTTCTAGCGGCTGCTTTTGGATTTTCATCACATCCTTCAGTGACAGCAGAAATTAATTTCAGCAAAAAAAAAGTTTTGTGAAGGTTCTCAGGGGTCTTCTCATCGGAGAGCTGGTTGATGCTCTGCCAGAGATCTGTCTAATGTCTAAACTTGTGAAATGATCCATTCATCCCCTGAAGCCAAGAGTAAAAATCTGAGCGCCCCTTTATATTTGCTCTTTTCTGATATATATTAAGCCCAAATCATTCACAGCTGGAAAGGTTTTAATTTTGTTTTCATGATTAGGGCATTAGGGCCTCAAGCTAATGCACGTTATTATATCTATGAAGATTACTCGCTATCCGTGTGGTATCCGACTGCTTTTATTCTTCCCTTAGTATCCATTGACTCTTTCACATGGCTTTTCTGTAGATGATTTATCATAAGCCACAATGTCAGGATAGAGATGGCCTGTGTATCCCAGCATGCTGTTCTTCCTCTGTAGCCTGAGGCGAGACCAGAGAGTGTCAGTGTCCACTGATGGGCTTTGCTGCAGGGAGAAGGTGGTGGGAATACCAATCTACCACACTGACTGTCTAAATCAGCAGGGCAGGTTTTGATGGACAGCGTGGAACAGAGCACTAGGTTCCACGGTTCGCTCCCCTGGTATTAGAGACTGTGTTGCCTCAGGACAAGTCCAAAGCTCATTGACCATGCCTTCCAGAACCACTATCCTCCTCTCCTTCACACCCTGCTGGCGCTCTCCCTGGAAACAGTCGAGCCAGGCACCGATGCAAATGTCCAACATGTTTGTGAGGGCATTCATGATGCTACAGTTACAGTTGCTGCAGTTTACTTAGTATTGTGTCACCACATGTTCCATGATGTGTACTGTAGAGTCATTCTGACCTCTGACCTATTCCCTATTTCCTCACAATTCCCCTACCCGGCCAAGCATATCAAGGTTTGCTTCAGGCACAGCATTTTTTGTAGACTTACTGCAGGGCCCTGGAATGATGCAGTTAGGTTAAAATGGGCAGATATGTCTTGTGTTTTTTTTTTTTTTTTTTTTTATGATATTAAGTTTTGTGTTTAATAACATAAATATATAAATAAAACTTTTAATAGTACTGTAGCTTTGCAGGTAAGTTTCTTGAAGCATCTTGGAGACGTTGCCATGTAATTTTTTATTTTATTTTATTTATTTATTTTTTTTTATTATTATTATTTTTTTTTTCTCAAATGTTACAATTTAGGAATGCATGGTCATTTCTTAATCTTCCCCTAGTACATGCAATGCTGTATCCGAAATCTTATAGACATACATTATATATTAATATCAAAACAGAGAGGGTGATCAAAAAGAATATCCTGTGGAACAGATCTATCTGTAAACATGGTTGACCTTTAGAAGAGCCCAGTCTTTTTTACTATGTGCAATGCGGCTGGGCTGCGGTTCATTCTGCCCTGCCCCTGACCCTGCTTTCCAAGGCAGATTGCGGGACACCCACTCCAGCTTGATGTAATTAGCTGCCCTCTGATATTTTATTCATGTTCACACTGGATTGTCATGGAAGTCCAAACCAGTTGTGGGCAATGTACTTTTATGGGATGGCATTCATTGCTGTCATTACAACTAGTGATGGAACAACAGGCCCGACCCCGTTTGAAGGATATGCACCATCAGAGTATTAATCCTCATACACAGGCCGGGCCCCTCTGATAGATTTTCCATCGAAACGGATTAAGCTTTCATTTCTTATGTCCAACTATGGACTTCAGTGGGGGAGATAAGAGAGAGAGAGAGAGAGTGGGCGAGAGAAAGAGAAAGAAAGCCTTTGTGCACTCACAACTTAGTTACCTGTCAATCAATCTCAGCCTGCCATTACTTTTAGACATACATGCTTTCATTCCCAGTCTCCATGAGGTTTTTATTTTAGCTCGGTACTTTTGCTGCAACTTTTACTGGTACTAGCCTCTCAACAGATTCTGAGCTTTCTTTTTAACTCTTCCATTCATTCAGTATCCTTTCACTCAAACACAGAGAGAAGACAACACAGATTCACATAGATTTTTGTTTTTGTTTTTCACAGGCAACAACAAAAACCTTGTTTCTAAAACCTCCCAGTTTCGAGAAATATTTTCTAAATCTATAGTGACAGGCGTGACATTGACAAGAATGGCAGGTTGTCAGGCTTTAACAGATATTTTGCTTGTTTGCTTTTCAAGGAGGCGAGAGCCATAGCTATACATATTAAAAGCTGATTTCTTATTTGCAGCGAAAAACTGTACACTGGGTTATTGGTTTTCAGTGCTCTGCATTGTGGCCAGCTGCTGCAGTAGGAATTGGAGGTAAGCTTTGTGAAGTGAGACTTGAGAGCAGGAAGTGGATTGAGCTAAAGTCGATGCTCTGGCATCTTTGCACAAAGCCTCAGCTCTTCTCAAACTTTTGGCCCTCCAGACAGAGAGAGATTAGAAGTAAATCTTTATTGTCCTCCTGAGAGGACTCACCAGTTCTGTTACACTGAATGAGATTCACAAATTTAATAGACAGCAGCTAGGCATGATATAAGAATTTGTTTTAAGTAAGGGTGGACATTTATAGTGTGTTTCAAGTAGGGATGGGAATAGTAAAGAATTTGTTTCCTCATAACGATTATGGGTCCTTAAGAGTTCCATCAGTGCTTACTTAGTTTTATACTTTTGATGAAGAGATATTTGGGGAAAAAAAGACATGAATGAAAGAATCATGTTAACATATACTTTTTAATGACTTTATTTTTATATTTTGTAAAAATCTACTGATAAAACTCAGAATGTTTAACTACACATCATAATACAACATAATACTTTTTAAGTACCATATGCATTATATTCATTTGTCAGAGAACCGCTCATAGTCCAGACTGCATACTTCCATTTGTGTGTTTTATGCTGTTGTTTCAGTAGTGCTGTTGCTTTGTGTTTAAAATATTAATGCAGGAATTGCTGTATTTTAATATGACTTTCATCTGCATCTCTGTTTGTGTATCATTTTATTTAATTTTATTTCCCTATTTATGGGGTGGGGGGACACACACATCCTTTTCCTGATTGAGGAATTAATATGTTTTGCTGACGCAGTTATGTTCAACAGCCAGCACAGTAATGTGTGATATCATTGTCTTTGTTTGTGACCATTTTATGTAGCTTTATCCCAGCACTAGTGAAAGGAAACAAAGAGAGACTGCATTGAGGTGCACTCTTGACCTCTGAAAGTATTGTGTCAGGATGCGTCTAGGCAATTGTAGCACATAAAATGATTTGGCGCTGGTGGGATCGGCGGGGATGGGGAAGTATAACCGCTTCAGGATTTATCTGGGTGTTGTGAAGCACCAATAAAAACAGTTGCCCCCTTTTATTTTGCAGTTAGTATGTGTCACAGAAACCGCTGTGCAAATATTGGCTATCCCTTGCACCTGCTGCCATGACGAGCTCCTCCTCCCCTCCGCCGGCCTATTGATAGTCTCTTCATTTTTCACTTCACAAAAGAAAAGCGGCCACACAATAGGACTGCATTCCAGTAGCACCCTGCCAGTCTCTACCGCCCATGCTGTGGGTAAACACAGGAGGGGTTTACCGGCCACAGGGTCTGCCCCTGTTTACATGAGTAACTAAGTTGCAAAAGCAGCACGGGATTACTGGACTATCTAGACAGCACTCACGCCACAGCAACCATATAAACCCCCACCCCAGGGTCGGCTCTTCCCTCTCATTACCATATTTAGAGTTCCCCAGCCGCACTGGAGAATGCTGTGAATGGGATTAAGTCAAGCGTCCCTTTCACTGTCTCAGCCGCACTCTCGCATTAATTCATGCACTCATTTGTCCCTCTTCACCAACTTTAAATCCTGTTAATTCTTGGTTTCCCATCCATATCAATTTCCCTTGCAGCATCAGCTGTTTTCTAGAGGGTTAAGGTAACTGAAAAAGCTAAATAAAACAAAATGTGGAGACTTAAAACATAATAATAAAAACCTAAAAAATGAAAGGTCTGTCATCATTTACTCACCGTCATATTGTTTCAAACCTGAATGACTTTATTCAGCCTTGAAACACCAAGGGACTGAAGTTGTCTTCAGTCACTTTAGTCACAGAAAAAAAACAAAAAAAACAGTGACGGTCCCTAACATTATGTTATCCCAAAACCGTACAACAACCTTTCTTTTTTTAGCACACAGAAGTTCTTTTTTGTGTGAGAAATTGTAATTTTAAACACTGTACCACAAGCCAGACAGATTTAAGTTGTTATTGTCTGATTTCATGATTAACTAGGGACCAAATGATTTTGTACAAATTTAGATTTGTAGTTGTGTTTTTGCTATTGCTTAAATCTCAATAAATGCGTATTGCTGCAGAGTCTCTGAGGTCTACTTTTACTTGAAATTCTTCTTGACCTCAGAACATTCTCCTCTGACCTGTGCTGACAGGAACAAATGAGTGTTTGATGAAGAGGTCCACCTTATCAAAGCCTAACAGTGTGCCTTTGTGGGAAACATCCCGAAATGTTAAAAAATGTTGACATTAGGCTTGCTGAGGAAAGAGAGATGAATTAACATGACAGGGGTACCCTGAAATGTGTTAATCTATCCGACACTGTGTGTCATGCAGAGAAAAGTAGCTTGCGGAAAGTTTGGGAAGCAAGAGAGTGTTACTCAGTTCTGCATGAAAATACTTTCCTTAAAGGAATAGTTCACCTAAAACTCTCTCTCATGTCATTCTAAAACGTTATTTGTTTTGTTTTGTTTTAATGTAGTACACAGATCATATAAACTACTTTTGTGGTATCCAAACCCAGTGCAGTTAGTAATGCATTTTTCTATCTTTGATTCATTGATATCTCTTTCTCTACTATGGCATGACACCAAGGACTCTTTTTTTTTTCTACCATCACAAAAGGCTTGCATCTCTCTGTGTGTCTAACTGTCCATCTCACTGTTTTACAGTGAATTACTGAATTACATTTCAAGATGTTTTTGTCGTTGTTGTGAGATCAATAAGCACTACTTAGTTTATTTTTCTGATGGTCATTTTTTGAGCTATCTGTACTTAAGCGAGGCTTCATTGAAATTATATTTATTGAAGGCACTAATAGGGTCCTATGGTGCTAATATACACCTGTGTCACATTATCCGTCCTCTCGGTAAAGGCTTTCAGTCCATCTTTATTTGTGCTTCTAGTGTGCACTTCTATACCAAAGTCCATTTAGAAATTATAAAAGGCTAATTATGTATCTTTTCATCACTGTTATATGACTTATTTCTATTACATTAAAGAAGTAAAATGTAATAAATGTTTTGGGCAGTCTATACGCACACAAAAGTTGTTTTTAGTATTATGAGATTCATTAAATTAAGATTTAAATAGGTGCTGCAAATGACAAGCTCTCTTGATATATACAAGTCTTTTTTATATTCTTTCTCGCCTGATGTTATATTTTTTAATCTTTGAAAGATGTTTAAGGCCACCGCACACCCATAGATGATTACCTCTCTCTCCGCTGTGCACCGCAAAACAAAGCAGCATTTGTGCTCTAGCAACATCAATTAATTGGCCACAAATCTCCCCCTAAAATAAGCCATTAAGGAGGCAAATTGCTTTAAGTTTATATAATGAATTAATAAATAAAGTGAGTGATGAAATGGAGACTTATCAAACAAGCTCGGCTCCCATTAAAGAGAGCTCTCACTAGGCTAGCTTATTAAATTTGGTCCCGAAACAGTGTTTACAGCGCCGTGAAAAAGCCATAGAAATGCAGAGGCATTGAGAAAAAGAAATGAGTTTGTATAATTAGGGACTATTAGGAGCTTTTAATCCAACAGAGAGAGGGCGGGATGAGTGTGCTGTGCACCAGGGCAAGCTTTAAAGGTAGTATCGCCCGCCGCTTGTTTTTTCCTGAAGGGAACCATTGTGAACCCAAAAGCACACGTCTAATAAAGACAGTGTCCCCTTTACCTCACAAAAAAGGGAAAGAAAGCTGCTCCTGGAAATTGCTTTGCACCCTCCCAGGCTTGATCCTGAAGCTAACAGGCTGTATTGTGGAAACGTCAGCTCTGCGCTGTGAGATTTTCATACAGAGTTACGGCTTCCAGCCCTCTGGCTGACGTCTCTTCAGAAGGAACGTTGACATTTGCTCTTGAACGATTATTGACGTCGTACCTCTGTCCAAAGAGCCAGAGGTTCGCTGTGGGTCTTGTCAGGACATCACACCCTTAATAGTTAATTAAACCCCACCCCAGCCTCCCTCACATCCACTCTCTCAGATGGACAGAAATGAAATAGACAGCTCCTCTGGTGCTTCGTTTTTACCACGGAGTAGGAAGGAAAGTTTCTCTAAGTGTCTCGTCAGAATTACATCTGCATAGCTCCCATATGCCAAGTTTACAGGAAATCTAAAGTGGAGCTCATGCATACAGTTAAGAGCTTATTATCCTTCGCTGCTAATCTGGGCATTTCTATGCTGGAGGCAGATGCCATGCTCTGATATGGAGTGGATTAAGTTCAGCGTCTAATAGCCAATTTTACTGTTGTGTCTTCAACTGACTGCCAACTCCCCTCTCTGCCCCCGACTGCTCCATCCGCCTTTCTTCCCCTCGACTAATTGAAGCTTTCGAGTGAACAATTTTGCCCTCACAAATAGTCTCATCCCCACAGCGTAAGAGCGTAGTTTAGACCTTCATCAGACCAGAATCTTATAATTAGAGGCAAAACTCAAGTGAGAGCAGTGATGGAAGGAGAGGTTCTGGCATAGAGGTGAGTGGATTTGTAGTTTGTGTGAGCATGTAGTATGAATAAGATTTTTGTATCTGGCCAGGCGCAGTGATATTTTTAGGAACAGACTGATGTCATCTCGTGTCTGGCTGGTCCTTAGAGAACAGTAGCGTCTGTAATGGAGTGAGGTTGCTTCTTGTGGGCTCGAGCGAATGAGAAAACGAGTGAGGAAGCACAAGGGAGGCGTTCACTTTGAATCTCTTTCCATTATTCTGTCGCTCTCCTGTCTGCTGTCTTTTAAAGGGATGGTTGAGTCAAAAATGAAAATTCTGTCATCCTTTGCATACCCTCATGTTGTTCCGACATCATGTCTTTGTTTTTCTCTTATAAACCATATAAAGGAAAAATGTATTGTGCTATTGCAATGATTAGCTAGTGGACCCTTAAAATTGACTTAAATGCACCATATAAATGATACAATTAGAAAAATAACAATTTCTTTAATATTTTTTGTCAAATTATTCATAGTAATCTAAAGTTCACAGATCCAACGGTGCTTCTTTGAAGGAGGTGTTGAAGAATTGAAATGAGGTGAGACACTGTGAGATCCGTGTTCTCTGTCTCTGTTTTTTTGGGAAGATTGCCAAAGACACCCTGGGGTTTGCAAACGTTTTCATACGTCTTGAGCACTGATTACATCTCAAGTAACTCGAGTAAGCAGCTGAGCGTCCTCTGGATCTCTAAGCATCATGTCATCTTCCATTGCGCTGGAATGAGGGGGTGATTTGTTGTCATTTCGGTAAAGCGTTCGCTATTTTCATTTCTAGGGTCCAGGCACATAAACAGAAATGTGTGCTTGGCGCTTTGGTCTCTCCATAATCGTTATGTGTTTTTATTTCCTAGCCGTCAGAAGGTGGCATTTGGTGGCCCATCCTGAGATGCGAATGATGCTGCATATGTCGACAGACGTGTGCCATTACTCTGACATTCTAAATGGAAACCGGTTGGCCTTTGTAAGAAGAAGGAGAGAGATCCGAACTGAGACAGGCAGGGAAGGGAGTAAAGAGAGTGTTGAAGTGATATACAATGATCTTCACTGTAGGACTGCAGCTGCTGGGTAGCAATGATGATACACTCTTCACGACACACTGTAATAGCTTAAGCTGGATTGACATGAGGAAGATTGTACCGTTTAAATAGATGCTTTGTGCACCCTGCTTTGCTTGTCTGTATAAGCAAGCATTCACAACATTCTCCTGTTGTGCACGGAATTCGATTTCTTCAGGGTGTCAGAAAATGCCACTCGTTTGTTAGCTGGCGTTCTGATGTTCTACTGCAGTGTTTCCCAAAACTTTTGGTATGTTTGCCACCATGGCTCCAATAGTAAGGCTCAAGTAGCGCTCGTATCAAGTAAGATTTGTTATATATGTGGATATATTTGTAAAATGCAGTTTGTGTGTGTGTGTGTATATGTATATGTAAAATACTATATACAATTAATTTAATAATTATAAATTTTATATTTATTGATTTATGTATTAATTTAAACATTTTGTAATATATACATTATTAATTATTTACACACAGGCATAATTATTAGTATTTTTATTGATTTAGTGTATATATATATATATATATATATATATATATATATATATATATATATATATATATATATATATATATATATATATATATTAAATGTAAATATAAAATATCAGTTTTAATATCAGTTTCATGAACTGCATTTTTATATTCAAATTTTATTTCATAATTAACAGAGCAAAATTCGATTTTTTTATTTATTATTTTTTTTTTTATATGTACTTTTGTACCCCTTTGAAGTTGTGGGAAGTTACCTGCTTGGGAAAGTTTTAGTGGATGTTGGCTGGTGTACATTGCACATACCCAAAACGTCTCATACAGTGGGCTTGTACAGCACAGATTAATTCAGTGTGGCATGGGGGAATTGTAAGTTATGAAACATGTTTGTGTGGACCTCTGCATGGTGCTGTAGGGAACCGTGTTATCCTCTTTCCTGGGGGAGCAGACAGCAGCTGCTACTGTGCCTAGTATTTGTAATTACTGTGCTTTAACTGCATAATCTAAAGTGGACTGGACTGAAACTGTGCCCGTGTTCATTCCTATTAGCTCACAATTGCATTGCTATTGAAATTTTTATTTTATTTTATTTTTTTTCTCTGCAACATGCCTCATAGTGCCAAACATATTGCCATGTCTGGCAAAATGAGGCAGACTCGCTTTGACTAATTCAGCCCTTTAACATCTCATGGAGGAGATGTTCCTAATCAAAACTGTGAACTGCATTCAGTAATGTGAGATATACTGTGTGAAATTTGAGAGTGAAATATTACATCGATTTTGAGAACTAATCTGCTTATTATGACGTTACTTCTGGGAGGAATTATATCTAGAAATACACTTTTCCTTTGCAGTCACTGACCCTTAATAAAATATTGCCTTGGTTTTGTTAAACTGAATAGCATTGTCATTTAGTATAAAAAAAAGTGCTAAGCATTTATCAAACAAAAATCCTTCATAATCACAGAGTTTGCATAGAACATAAAAGGGACACTTTCATAACAGACACGAATTCGGATGCAACTGCTGATCTGATTATCAGTGCATAGGGAAGAGAAACAAGCCTAACAAAACCCTTCTCTTCTCATGCAATTCAACTCAGACTAAATCCTTCACTGATCATGGAATGGTGCATTATCATAATCTCATCAATTCTAGAGCACTTGAAATGTGCCATATAAATAAGTAATTATTCCATAGTACAGTATTATAGTGAGACAGTCGTTGTGGCTTCATCTTGACACCTAATTTGCTGTATATGGTGTGTGTGACTAGATTTAGTTATTAATGTGCAAGGAAATGCCCGCGGACGTTTTGTGGCATCTCATACCTTGTCCTTGACTGTAATGAGGAGAAAGCAAGGTGTCTGGGTTTTTTCTTCTTCTTTTGTTTCTTTTAAGTTTACTGGGATACACATTAAATGAGAGCCCCAAGTCACAATAACCCTGATAGTGGTAACAATTGAGTCTCCATAGGAAGGTTACAGCCTAAAACCTTGAATGCGCGGGGGGAAAAAAGACGAAAGAGAAATGCATGGCACAATGGACAGCTCAGATGTTGAATTAGCTCAATGACACTGAGGCTAAACATAAATCATATGATTCGAGCACAGTCTAGAGAGGTCACATGGCTAATTTGGATTGAGATTTGGATACGAACAGGGAACATTCAGAAATGACATCTGTTTAAAGTCCTCATCCCGTGATGTAGACCTCAGCCTGAAGCACCAGGGAAAGGTCGACTGGTGCTCATCTTTTCCGTCAGATGGAAATTGACAGTCAGGAAAAGAGTTCTGTCTTATACTGATGCCCTACTTTAAAAGTGTAATACTTAGGCATTGGAAAATGGAAAGCCAGTACAGTACTTAATATGTGTGGATATCTGCAATATGCAATATGGCAAGTTGGCACATTGAGTGGAATGCTAACAGTTTGCCCTGCTCCCTGAATTTTCAAAAAGATCAGCGAGGGGCCTGGAGATTGTTTGAAGTCCCAGTAGGAGTGCATGATTGTGGGCAGGAGGGAAGGCATGAGTCCTTAGCAGACCCCTCACCTGAATGAATCTCAATAAATGCTGTGTGAAATTACTTACCTTGTGAAAATGAAGACTGGCTGCTCTCTCAGATTTGAAGCTGCCTGCCGTTTGAGCTACTGTAAAATGTAAAAAAAAAAAATGTTTCAAGTTATTCATATATAAATGTATTTAATTCATTTGAATATATATTTTACCTAATGTAAACAATGATATACTGTATCACACTTTATATCAATTAACATATTAAAATATTATCTACACTTCTGCTCATGCAGTTATATATACAGTATACACCCACGTAATATACACTTTTCCTTTTAAGCAGTTAGGATATTCCATTTCCACATTTTTCTCTCCTCTTCTCTTTAAATTCCACACACTCTATTGCTTTTAAGAATTAGCAGTGGGAGTGGGGTGAAGTAAGAATTTGCACTGTATTCCATTACCGATTCTGTTTCAACATAAGCTGTCTTTCAAGCCCCATGAAGTGCCCATGTGAGTCAGTGTAAGGATTTGCCAGAACTGGGTGAGGGAGATTAAAGACTCCTTCTGTTTTGGCTCTGTTTGATGTTGCTGTGGTGGTTTTGTTCGCTTAGGCCTTTTCTGACAAATATCATTACCACTTTGCTCCTATAGTTCTACACACAGCATCTTCAGGGCGAGTCGCCCACACGCCCAGAGCTGCTGGTCCAGATAAGACTCGGGAGGGCGGGAAGGCCAGTATGAAACTTTGCTTCCAGACAGCTGGACTAAAGCTGACCTGCTCTGCACCGACTGTCATTAATAATGGAAGAGTAATGGTAGTCCATTTTCTTTTCAGTATCATGTATACCTGGGATGCGTCATCCTCCTTGCTGTGGTCTGAACTTTAGAGCAGTTTCTCTTTATGTTTCACATATCTTAAGTGGATCAGTCTGAATCCACTACTCGAGACAACTCTATTTGCAAAATGTTTATATATATATATATATATATATATATATATATATATATACACTAGTGGGCACATGACACTATATTTCATTTATGTAAGTGAGGATAGCAAAATAATGTAAACTGTGATATATTATACCCAAAAATTCTTCATACAGTGGACTACCATTAAAATTATTCACAATTTGAGATCAAATTTATTCAGACACTTTGACCTGACCATGTTTTGCTAAAGTGTTTTGTTTTTTTCTTCTTCTTCTGTTTCTTTAATTGCTAATGCAAACTTTTTACACCACAGACTAAACAAAATTAAACATTGCTTGGTAATTGGTTGACCTAAACTGATATTATCTAATTGTCTACTTAAATTTAACAGCTGACAGCTTGTCAACCTAATTCATTGTCTAGTTATTGTCATATTGTATTAGCATTTTCTAAACTATAGCAAATAAACCATGATAATGTGAGAAATTTTAAAGGTGTTTGAATAAATTTTGATTTGACTGTATGATATATTTGGCATCATTTATCATAGATTGATGGATGGATGGATGGATGGATATTGTTATGACTAGTGATCTCAAGACTTTTGGAGCCCACTGTTGATTTGGTCATTCATGGTTCATTGAAGTGAGTAGGGTGGGAAACAAATTCTTGTAATTTGCCAGCGTCCACAGTGTACTTGTGTTCATTCAAAGACAGATCTGTTACTATCTGAGTCTGTGTATTAGCGTGCACTTTTAGAGGCTTCACAGTGAGCAGTTAGCACAAGTTGAAACAGAAAGGAGATCAAAGCTGAGAGCAGCATTTAAAGAGATGGCAGCTGTAAGCATTTAAGTGGTAAAGTGCTGGAAAATGTTGTACTTACATGTTGGAGCTATGGTGTGGGATTGCATTTCTTCAGCTCTTTATGACTCGTAATGGCCATATTCTGGCCACAGTGTTTTAACACAATTGCTTGGTGAAAGCATATCATCATCATCATCATCATCTCTCGCCTGTCTTTTTATATGGAATGATTCGTTTGCTACCACGCTACATTAAGGTACATTAAGTAGTCTGTTTTTAACCCTCACTTTCAAATGAGACTTTACACTTTCGTTTGAATGATGTCTCGTTCAATTTCTCTCATTTTTTCTTCTCGTTTTCTGGTTGTCCTTCTCTCTCTCTCTCTCTCTCTCTCTCTCTCTCTCTCTCTCTCTCTCTCTCTCTCTCTCTCTCTCTCTCACTCACACACACACACACACACACACACACACACACTGCTTTAGTGTTCTTCTGTTTATTGTTGTATAAGCAAACCAAGACAGCCATCAGCTTGCATATCACCCTGGAAGAAAATTATGGTTATTTTCCTCGAGTCTCTGTGTTTTGTACCCATTTTTTTTTTTTTTTCTTCAAATGTTGCACACCTTGCTGAGATCCACAAAGTGCATGTCAGTCAAAGCAGCATTACTTCTCTCTCAAGTGGACGTCTATTGAATTCTCTTCCATGTCACCCTCAAAGCTCAGCGTATGAATGACATGAATTGTCGGTGCTGAGAGAAAATGCATAGACCTGAATGTTACAGACAGATCCAGACTAGACTCTTCTGAATAGATCACGAGTGAGCCAAGAGCCAGACAGGATCATGAACCTGCAGTAGAGCTTGACAGGCTTAGTAAATAAAACAAAGATAACCTGTTTCTGTGTGTTTGTGCATGGATACACACATAGTCTAACTCACTGCCAGCCTTACTTCAGCCCTGTGAAGCTGATGAAAAAGCTAAAGGAAAAGCTTCAAACAACACATAGCACTTGCATTTCAAGAATGATTTTTCTGTCCCTTTAACCCTCTTGATCTCTACTATTGTGTTCTTGAGATCTTAATGTCTTGATTCAATGGATTTTTATTTATTTATTGTTTTTTATATAAAAATAACAATAATTATTTGATAAGTAATCTATTATTTTATTAATTTTACTGAGCCCATTTGACCTTTTATTTTATTTTATTTTATTTAGTTAATTTAATTTATATAATTTTTTTTTTAGAGTTGTGTTGTTATAAATAGTAGTAGTAGTAGTAGTAGTATTAGTATTGTTATTATTTATTTATTTATTTTTTTGTTACTTTAAGGTCAAGTTCTCACTATTAACAAACCACTAACTATGACTTTTGTCTCATTAAACAAAATGATTTGCTAATTATTAATAGTTAGTAAGATAGTTGTTAAGTGTAGGTATTAGGTAGGATTAGGGATGTATAGTGTGCCCATGCAGGATATGTGTCTCTGAACCACAAAACCAGTCGTAAGTAGCATATATATATATATATATATATATATATATTTTTTTTTTTAATTAATTAATTTTTTTTTATGCCAAAAATCATTCGGATATTAAGTAAAGATCATGTTCCATGAAGATATTTTATAAATTTCCTACCATAAATATATTAATACTGAATTTTTGATTATGCATTGCTAAGAACTTAATTTGGACAACTTTAGAGGTGATTTTCTCAATATTTAGCTTTTTTTGCACTCTCAGATTCCAGATTTTCAAATAGCTGTATCTTGGTCAAATATTGTCCTAATAAACATTTATTCAGCTTTCAGAGCTTGTATAAATCTCAATTTAAATAAAAAATAGACCCTTATGACTTGTTTTGTGTTAATAATTATATTAATATTACCACTACTACTAATTATTATTATTATTATTATTATTATTATTATTATTATTATTATTATTATTATATTATTACTACTACTACTACTACTACTACTACTACTACTACTACTAATTATTATTATTATTATTAGGAGCTGCATTCAATTATTAATAGGAGCTGCATTCAAAAGCGGCCTGACACAAAAATCCAAAGAACCACTTTCCATCTCAGTTTGAATAGGCATGTCTCTTCTGATATCACAAATGGAGTTAAGATCCATTTTGATGTGAACCTTGCCTTAGAAGGATGTGTCATTGTGTGGGGCCAAAGGAAAAGAGACTGAATAAGAGATAACCACACATCTGTCTGATAGTAAATGCTGTCTTTTCATTCCCGAGCTTTCACTTTTGTAATTCACGTTTAATTTAGTCTGGCTTTGATGGAGAGCAGAGATCCGGTTAGATCACAGAGCGACGACTTACAGCGCCACCGCTTAACCATGGCCACTCTCGTCCTCTATTGATCCTGACTGTCTTCAAAGAATTCTGTGCGATTCCATGATCATATTACACGGGCCTTCAAAGTGCACTTCTTCTCCCTTTCTCTACCGGAATGCTGGGGGAGATCTCGAATATATATCTGTTTGGGTTGAATTGTTTCCTGAGCGAAGTCAATAGCTACATTTCCTCTCCTGGAACCGAGTGACCCTAAGGCTTGCTCGTAAAGGTCCGGCTGTAATTTGATGTTGTTTATAGATTTGTTTACTTCAGTATGTGCTCCACTCTTGGATCTACAAAGCCACCATCACCAGGCACTACAAAAGTACTTTTATTCAGTAGAATTTCTTAATGTTACTCTAGTGAAAAATAGGATGACAAGAAAATAGTTGTAAAAATCATTCTCTTTGTGAATTATATTTTGAGGAACAACTTGTTCTGCACTGGTTGTGTCTTGAATCACTGAGGAGGGGTGTGTTTTTGCACTTTTTGGTCAAACATATGGTTTTTGTCTGCTGGACTATAAAACACAATGAAGTTAAAAAAAATTACTACTTTGAATAGGCTATTACATAAATCTAACTAGTGGCTTCTCAATGCATGCTAGAATCCACTAAGCAACGACATAGTGTAGTAAAAGACACTGTGATCAGGGATTTTTTTTAGTAATATTTATGTACTGTTATAGTATTTCATAATATTTTTTGTCTATGATAATATTTTTATTCAGCTTTAATGTATTTTATGTTTTAGTAATTTTAGTACTTCAATTTAAATGCATTTTCAGTTGTACAAAACAAGTCTTTCTACTTCAATATTTCACATTTAATATGTTGTTTCTTGGTAATTATTTGTAAAATGTACTAGCTATTTGTTTATTTGATAAATATGTATTTATTTATAAAAGTCTTTCATCCTATATATATATATATATATATATATATATATATATATATATATATATATATATATATATATATATAGTTATAGTTATAGCTGTTTTAGAAGAAGTAGCCCTGCCTCCTTCAAACATTCTGACATCCTTTTGCGACAGTGTCTTCATTTTTGTTTCTTTTTTTTTAAGATTTTTTTTTTTTTTGCCATTTTCTCCTTTTATTTGATAGGACAGTAGGGGGACAGGAAGCGAAGTGGGATGGGATTATTAATTATTATTATTATTATTATTATTATTATTTTTGATAATTATTTTTGATAATTATTGATATTCACTCTACAGAAAATTTGTCTGGATTAGTTTGGTTCCAATCGGGTGAAAACCCTAGGACTAGATCCCAGATGTTTTTCAAAAAAATCCAAAATAGCCAAAAAATAGAGTTTTATTTTCAATTTAAAAAAAATAATAATAGTTTAATAGTTGTAGTTTTAGGTAAAAATGACAACACTGGTTAACATCATAGCAACCTGATAGCAACGCCTTCATCACGGCGGCAAGTTTTTCACAGGCAACCACCACTCATATTTTCTTAAGAAAATGGAATATATTATTTTTTTTATATTGCTGTTAA
The DNA here is from genome assembly GCA_024542945.1 of allo-octoploid hybrid of Carassius auratus x Cyprinus carpio. NCBI lineage: Eukaryota > Metazoa > Chordata > Actinopteri > Cypriniformes > allo-octoploid hybrid of Carassius auratus x Cyprinus carpio. The sequence continues at coordinate 9,822,551 of CM045042.1, forward strand.
AACCAGCTGTATGAGTTTGATTAAGGTGCTGCGCCATCGTCTGCTGAAGGGCTTATCTTTCACAAAAACTGTAAAACTAACCAGCTATCTCTGTGCTCTCAAGCTACTCTTTTACAAAACAAACAAGAGCAGGAAGTTATGAGCGTAAAGCCTCATAACTACATTTACTGGCATAGTTTATACACGATCCAATCCCTGAGTAATCCAGACAGCGGGTAACAGCGGGTCCCATAAACATCTCGTAATCCAGCCTGCCGGGGAAGCAGTTGAGCGTGTGCTTTAGATGCCGTGTGCATGGACACACTAATTCCAAAGTGAAGCGGGTCACAGCTTACACATTAAAGTCCTGTCAGCCCAGTAATCACTATCTGAGTCAAACCTGAGACGGCACACAAAGCCGCTAGCAGAATGAATGCTCACCCTGCGCTCTATCATTATAACTCATTATGCTTGACTAGCTTTTGTCATTAAAGCACACATCGAGGGCTGTAATCAAAGATGGAGTCTAAAGGATGTAACAGAGGGGTCCGGCTTTTTGGGAAGGCATATCAGAAATAATTGGCTGTTAGGGAAGAGTGCTTTCTCTAAGCTATGCTTACAGATGCTTTATCTGTATAAAGACTTCCTGTTTACCGTCGATTCTGCTCCTGCATCCACACAAATAGTTCTTTTCTAGAATTCTCCATTATCGTGTAACCAGAAGAAGTTTTCGTGATGAAAGGATCCAAGGTTTGTCTCGAGCCAGATGCTCCTCTGACCACCCTGAGCATCTGGACCGGGGTCATCCCATGCAGCGTGAGCCCGAGCCAACGGAGAACTTTCGAAAACAACAAGCTGCATTCCTAGGGCTGTGATCCCTGGCTCCCTCTCACATGAAAATGTTTTCCTCCTGCCCTCGTCTTTCACTTCGCCTCCCTGGATCACTGTGCAACTGTCCTGGGTCTTTGATCTACTGCGTATAATGAAGCAGATGAGCACAGGCACTCGTAATCAATCTGGTTTCTCTCAATAAGGTGAAATGAGTATGGAGGCTGTATTTGGATGCAATTCATGACTGGGGTCTTTCTATGCTGTAGTGGTTTTAATCAGGCTGCGTCTGCTTCCACGTATCACCTGTTCAGGTTGCACGTGAGCTGACTAAGAAACGGTGACGTGGGGGGAGCTGTGAAAAGCTTATGAAACCACATGCATGCATTCAGTGCCTGTCAGGAAATGTTTACGCTTGACAAGTGGATCCATAGGTCTGTGAAGAGCAGCAATGCATGAATTTCAGCGGCGATTGCCTTCAGTGGGATTGTGGAGACTTACAATTACACTGTTCATACCTTCTGTGGATTTGATTCCGACAGATAATGCTGTCTTGCACTAACAAGCATAATGCCAGTCTGCCTTGAAGGAGAAGTCATTTTATTTATTCTACTTTATTTTGTTTATTTTTTTATTGTTGTCCTCAAGGCAAACTTTGACATTTGTACGCACGACACTTGAAGTATTTTCAAAGGCCTCTTCACACCAGGGCAAACAAATTGGATCAACTTATCGGTTAACCTTCAAGATAGAAAGAATAATACCTAGCCACATGTTGTCCTGGGAGTCCTGGGAAAAAGAAAATCATTGCTTCTGCACAAATATTAAGCAGCACAAATCAGTAACAAAATAATAATAATAATAATAATAATAATAATTATTATTATTATTATTATTATTATTATTATTATTATTATTATTATTATTATTATACAATTACAACAAAAATAATATACAAATTAATTTTAATAAATAAATACCTACCTACCTACCTACATAAAAATAAATAAATATGAATAAATAAATAAATAAATAAAATACAATAAATAAAATAATAAATAAAATCAGTAGATTACAATGATTTCTGAAGGATGATGATGCACTAAAGACTGTATTATTGACTGAAAATTCAGCTTTTCCATCACATGAATAAATTAATTGCAATGTTATTTCACTGTTCAAAAAAATATATATATTTTTAATACACATTTGCTATTAGTTATTAATTCACACTCTTAATTGTGAACAACATTAAAGAAATTTCATGGCCATATGACTGTAGAAGTGAGATTTCTATGCCATTCCATGTACACTTGTGTACATTCTGTTTAGAATAAAGCAAACAATGAGCAATACTTTACAGCATTATTAATCTAGGTTAGTTTTCACCTTTGCTCTTTGCATATTCAATTAAAAATTTAAACAGTGTATTTGCAAATTAGTATAAATTACTATTAATCAATATATTATGTATGTAAATTACTTTACAATGAACAGTGTATGTATGAATAAACATTAAATGCTGTAATAAAAGTTTATTATTTTTTTTTTATTTATTTATTTATTTTTTTATGAAATCTAAGCCATTAAACTAATGTTAACAAATTAAACCTTATTCTAGAATGTTACTATTAGATCCTTATTTGTTTTAGAGGTGCACCCTGGGAAAGGTCAGTGAGAGTTTATGCAGTAAAACTCCCCACTATCACAGAGATAGACTGTTGTTTTGTTAGGTGATAGATTCTTTCTAGACACTAGACATGAACCACTTGTTGGTCATATGCCTCAGGGATCTGATTTCAGTACAGAATGAAAGTTTGGTGGTTTAAATGTAATTGGTCAAACCAGCCCTTAAACCAACCATCTCTTCTCGTAGCTCATTGGCTGAGGGCCTGATTCCAAAGGGCATGGCTGTAAAGCCCTCTGCAGCCAGTTAACAGACCTGAGGAATGACTCTTCCCACACTCTGTGTGCTCTTGAGCTGCCTAGCTAGAAATTAAAGACATGGTTGGGTCTTGGTACTGTAATTCCCCAGCTTAGAACTACAACCCATTCATGTTCACACAGCTGAGACCGCCTCTAAAACATGATGTATTTCCCTCGCTCATTATTTTGGCACTTCCTCTTTGTTAAATCCAGGTGATATGGATTCTCACAAATGACCTTATGATAAGGCGTAATGTCAGTACGATCCATCGTCTTTCATAGACGCCTGTTTTCATTTCACACAAATGTGATTGTGCGAATTTAATATGAGAGATAACCTATTATCGGTTTTGCACGCCGCAGTGCCATACTATAGGAGAAAGCTGTTAGTGCCGCTCTGCCAGATTACCGTATGAATGTGCGTGCTAAGTGAGCTCCAAACCAATAAAAGAAGCCATGCTTGAGCAAGTCCCACTTTGAACACCACAAAAATTACTTGCGAAATTAAGTGGAGGTTACAGCATTGCTTTGTCATTTGGCCTAAATCCATGGGATGCTTCATGATATGAGTGTATTTGCTCACAGATTGCTGCACTTTGCTTTTCCCACAACCACAGAGGTTACCGTAAACAAAAGTTTTCTGACATGAGGAGGAGAAACAGGGCTTGGCAATCCTCCTGAGTTCTTATCCAAGTCCAGCTGTTAGTTTTTCTCAGTCTCAGTGTGTCTCTCACTCATAATGAAACTGTTAGAGAGCCGGTTGTTATTGGGTCAGGCTGTGACCTTTCTAGCCTCTTCTCCACTTAGTCTCCACAGGCTACCAGGAGAACCCAGGGTGAGAATCAGGAGTGTATTAGCGACCCCTGCACCTGGTCATGCTTTGAAAGTCTCTCAGGCATATCACCTCGTCCTTAGAGGTAATCAAGCTTTACCTGCCGTCCCATCGCAATTATCATTAGTGCTAACCTCCCCCTTTTCCCTTGTTATCGTTAAAGATGATGATAATTGCGTGGATGGGAGAGCACGACCCTCTGCCCCAGCTGTTTTTTTATGCTGTTCACCTTGAGTTTAGACAGCTTTGCCTGGGCTCGCCAGCACTGTGAAGGTCAAGACGGTAAGTCGTTATAGGAAAGATGCCTCCTAATAACCTGACATCAGAAATCTGTCAGAGAGAGGTTGAATTATACTCATTCAGACAAGCTTCCCTTGTATTTATGGCCCACAGACTCTTTTGACATCAACAGACTCTCGGGTACTTGAGTAAAAACAACTCAAATCACTTCACTAATACAAATGAATAGCTCCAGACACTAATTTTACAAAGCACATCATCAAAATGCACTCACCTGTTCCGCCGCAAAATCTCCACCCCGAATTTAGAGCGTATATTAAACACTCTGTGCCAGAACCTTCGTTATGCTGTGCTCAGATTCAATTTGTGTGCGTTTTTTCCTTATTGATCGACCTTATCCGATCAATGCAGGTTCACTTGGATGAAAGAAAAAGAAACAGTTTTAGGTTTGTCCCAAAAGGATTTCTTTTTCTGAGAGTGTGAGCATGCATTTGAGAGGCTAGATGGTGGGAACGCAGTGGTTGGCTATTATCCAGGCAATAAATTGGTTGCAGGGTTGAGAAAGAGACCTCTCTTTAGCCTTAGTCACTGGCAGAAATAGTCACAGCTGTAATTCTCCAATAAAAAAAAAATTAAACCTCAGTTGTGTGTTTGAGAAAAATTAAATAAAAAAAAAAATGACTATCTTTTTCTTGATTTACTCTTCTTTTACATCAATACTCTTTGTATCTTTATTTTCTACCTTCCTTTATTTCATTTCATTTCCCTCACTGAGTTCCAAAAACTATTCTTAAACTTTGTGAGTGTGTGTTTGTTCCTAGTTTTGGAACAACATGAGAGTGAGTATAATGATGACAGAAACTTTGTTTTCCACTGAACTTTCCTTTTTACCATACTCAGGCCTGATTTAATTCCTGAAAAGAATCCGTCTCATATTGATTGGCATTGTTCAAGTTTGGACAGTCAGTTTTGCGGAGGTAGATGAGTCAGATTATTCCAGACAGATTGTGCGTTCTGACAACGCTCTTCCCAGTGGACAGCCAGACTCCACATTGTCTGCTTCGTCTGATGTGTTGCCGGGACATTGAACACATTTTAAGAGTACCTGTCATCAGTGTTTTCAGTCCTCTGCTCACCATCTCGAGCTTTATGTCTCTGTGACTGCTCTTGGGTGAATCATTTCGGTCCGGAAGCGAACATGTGGTAGTGTTTAGCTTGCTAATGCTCAAGGCTTTGGCTGCCTGGGGGGAGATATCACATGGACAGCTCCCAGCAGAAGGATTCAAGTCCAGTAAACAATCTCTACGCCCAAATGTGAAGAACTTTGGAAATGAGGAGCTCCCATGGGCTGCCCTCTGTCCAAAAATCACAGAAAGGGCTTGTGTGAACTTGAGTGTGTTTTTCTGTTGCCGTTTTTATTGCTTTTCTTATTGTAAGTTCTATTATTGCTATTGCATTTCACCTCTCATGGCCGCCAAGAGCTATTCTCTCATCCCTACATATAACATTGTCTGTGGACTCAACACACATGTATGTGATTACGTTGGCAGGAGCAATCTTGTACTGCTAATGTTTTACTAACATTTTGAAACCACCTTCCCCCTGAATACCTCTCGACTTTGTGTTTTCCTTCTAATGGATTGCATTACTGAAGCATCACTCTGAAATACTGCTGTTTTTATTGCACCGAAACACCCCGAACATAATCAGTCCTTCACGGTCAGTTTATAACAAAAACCACCTGGCTATTTTTCTCCATCAATAGTTGGCCCACTTATTCAATTATTTATTACATTTTCTTGTATTCATTCATGTTATTTATGTCCTCCATGTACACAACATGTCTTGAATTGACTTTAATTTCTTTGTATAAATAGCGGATTTCCATAAAATCTTAACAAGCCATCTGTATTTGTTTCACTATACACAGCCTGTATCCTTGTAATGTTGTGAGGCCCAGTTTATTTTGTTTTACTGTATTTAACACAAAACTAACAAAAAGGTTTTATCTACATCCAAATAAAACTTTATTTCTCTAGCACTTCATTATGGTGTTTAAGGGAAGCACTTAATGTAGATCTTTGTTTCTTTTTGTTATTCAACTGTGGTGATGATTGGATTTTAATCCTTTAAACTGTAGGCTATTAAACCTACAGTTTAAATGGATAGCACAACCAAAAATTAAAATGTGTCATCATTTGCTGACCCGCATGTGGTTTCAAACCTGTGTAACATTATTTGTTCTGTTGAATAAAAATAATACATTTTAAAGAATTAAAGAACGTTTTTTCTACATAATCAAAGACAGGAACCATACAATCAAAGGGACACTATATACTATATAAAGCCATACAAAGGAAGTCAATGGGGTCCAATGTTGTTTTGGACAATGCTATTTTTCCAAATTTGTGGGAACACTTTGGTAAAGGCCCTTTTATATTCCAGCATGACTGTGCCCCAGTGCACAAGACAAGGACCATAAAGACATGGTTGGATGAGTTTGGTGTAGAAGAACTTGACTAGTCCTGACCTCAACCCCATCAGACTCTTTAGGGATGAACTGGATTGGAGATTGCAAGCCAGGCTTTCTCATCCAACATCTGTGGCTGGCCTCACAAATGCTCTATTGAATAAACAGTTTTGAAACAAATCACAGCTCATCAAATGGAGGAGCAGTTTTAGCCTCTTGGAGAGGTGGCGAACACGTCCTGCTTTGTGAGTCTTTTGCTTGTGTCAATACTCTAAGCATATTCTAGAGGGTAGATCAAGAGGCTTAGCTCACTTGGCTGTTACAAATTTTTGTCACAAATGGTTTCCTTGCATGCATGCATTTTTTTTTTCATTTTTTTTTTTTTTGGCAGAAGTCCTGTTCCCATCATCAGTGATGGACGGTGGGTGGAACTGTAGCCCATCATGAACTAATGTTTTGTATTAAAAAACAAAGACATGTCCTGCTCTTCTCTAATTATTCAGTTCTGCAAGATCACACTTCCTGTAACTACAAAATGGTTGCAAGCCAGCAGATAAGAACCTCTGACATAAACATGTAGGGTGAAGTATAAATTAATCAGCAAGCCTGCTGCAGATACAAAACAAAGCCTCCCAATCTGCCCTTTTCCACCGTAAGTGGAAGTAGCGATGGGCTGAGCTGTGCCTGTTTCTCATTAATCCAGCACTGCTTGGACTGAGGAGGTGCGGGCCTGGCGGGCTGCGGATCTCTAACAGCTGAAGAGCCTGAGGATGTGTTGAGAACATCCTGCTGAGAGCGTGGGCTACCCAGGTGGGAGAGCCAGCTGGTGGAAGGGTGTGACAATGCGCCTAAGGGGGTGGTGGGGGTATCTTGAACTCCACAATATGGCTGAAAGCTGTTCCTTCACCTGCAGCCCTTCCCCTAAAATATTAAGATCCTTCGGGAGCCCTGTTTCCTGATATTTTATTTTCTCTGGTCTTCAGGTTTCTCAGATTGAAGCTGTTTTCTGAGTAGTACCTACTGTATACCAATATCATACCCATGGATCTCTATCTATCTATCTATCTATCTATCTGTCTGTCTGTCTGTCTGTCTGTCTATCTATCTATCTATCTATCTATCTATCTATCTATCTATCTTCATCGATCCATCTACTGAATTGTGCAAAACCCTGGTATGGACTTGTGGTGTCATTATTGTGAGACATATTTGAGAGACTGTAAAAGTAAGGTAAGCAGAGAAAGGTCATAATAAAAGTCACAGTAAAACTTCCAGCTTCTAACACACACTATAAATCCGGAATAGGCGGAATAGATCTGCTACGCTGCTGCTGCGGCAGAGCATGTACCGAGACTTGCTGCCACCTATACATCCACAACATGCTGCAGTTATTAAGTAAGAAATACTGCTTCTGTGCACATAACATATATGAATAACCCCCGTGGTATACATGATCACCCCGTAGCAGATCTATACAGGTGGAGCTGGGGAAGGTGGAGGGTTTTTGAAGTGTGCTTCTACTGCTATGGCAAACACTAGCCAAGTATTTGAATGTTGAGCAGCGAGCTCACTGGCTACCAATATGGAGAGAACCAATCAGCTGTGCCATGTTATAATGATGTCATTATGAAAGTTGATTTAGACCTATCGTACTGCATCATCTTGAGTTTCATTCCAGAACTTTGGATTTAATTAGATATATAATTAATAACTTTTTGGAACTGCAAGTGCTATCATCTGTCAGGGTGTTAAATGCTCACACAAATTAATTACTTGGTATCCATTTTGCCTGAGCACACCTGAGCTTTTAGCATCAAAATAAATAAATAAATCAAAACTTGCAAAAGATCCGACTTACCATCACTTCCAGTCCAAAACCGGCATTCATCAGTACCACAGTGCTATTGACACAACAGCAAAGGGTCTGTAGCCAGCAGCAAATCCACCTGCTTAGGAGATGCTCCTGCTTTGATAGCTCCTTCACATATGCAGATTTTTTGGGAGAGGTTTGTTTGTAAGCGATTTCCTGGGAGACTTCCATCTTGGGCTTAAATAAATAGCAGAGTTGTGATGATTAGCGCTGAGGTGTGCTCCTACTCCCACAAGCAATCTGCCAAACCTAGGCTTCTTCTGTCTTTGTTTTCACCTGAGTATTACCCAGAATCTCTCTCTCTTTCTCTTTCCCTCGGGTGGGTCCCAGAGCTGCGGCCTTGATTGCGCTCTAATTTAGTTACTTGGTAGTTGACTGTGACAATGGTTCGGCCGAGGATTTTGCTGACACATTGTGTCACTCAGGGAGAGGCTCTCTTCAAGCAGGCCTCAAAGGGAGCCGGTCCCTCGAATACTAGACACATGTACGGAATTAACTTCGGTTTGGGGCTGTTCCAAGCTGCTGTGCCTGCTGCTCCTTAGGATTACAGAAATAACACAATTATCTCCTTGGCTCTGAGCCGTTGACAGAGCAAGCCCTGTGTTTGTCAATAGCAGGTCCACAAAATCTCCCTCCAATACCAAGCGGCGCCACAGTCATGCGCCGATGGTGTCTTTAGCACGTCGTCTCTATACGTCTGTCTCTCTTGCTGTTTTTCTATCTCACCTGTCTCTCTCTATTCCTTTTCCATTTTCTCCTACCCTCATTTTTCTCTTCTCATACCTTCCTCCCATTTTTTTTATTTTTTATGTCATGCTATAAAAAGGAAGTCTGACATGCATCAGTGTCTTGGTTTAATCATGACATATGTGCCATGATCTAGCATTTCTCTGTCCTTATGCTTTCCACCCTGGATCAATTATTGAGGTGCCACATGTATAATTACCTTATAGAGAGGAACATATGTCATTTTTATTGCTACAGTGGGAGCTCATAAACAGTGTGGTCCAAAGCAAAGGAGTCAAGCTTTTCATTTTGGTTAGCTGTATGACAAGACCACATCCAAAATAATACAATCCATTCTTCTGATACAAATTTTAGGCTTTGTTTTTTGTAATTAGCGATGCTAACTTAGGTGGGCACCACTTTTCCTCAAACGTATGACTTAGATGAAGTATCTAATTTGGCAGTTCTGTTATCATTCACGCCCCCTTGTGTCATTCCAAACTTGTGTGACTGACTTTCTTTTGAGGAGCGCAAGTTATATTCTGAAGAAAACTTTAAAAATAAAAAAGACATAAAGGTAGTGTGAAACGGCTCGATTATTCATCTCTGATCACAGAAATATTGGAATTTTATCTTGTATCATTAAGCAAGCACCTAGGAACCAGCCAGAACACCTTAGCAACAGCATAACAATGTGATAAGAGCCACTCAGTACACCTGGCAACCTTACGTAACACCATACAATTGTGTTGGTGGTTTCTTCAAAAAATGCAAAAATCTATTTTTTTTTTTTTTTTTCTGTAATCACAGTTTGTGCAGTCAATCTGTTTATGCTTGATGTTTGGAATTTGTTGAACCCTCAGCGTCTGCAAATGTCTACCCCAACACCATCACCCCCCCACCCCAAAAAAAAAAATAAAATAAGCAGATGCATTTACTGGTTTTGATAATTAATGCTACCCTCTGGTTCTGTCTCTCTACTTTCAGTGAAAAAGGACGTGGTAGAAACAGATGACAGGATGACACAATTCAAGAAAAAAGCAAAAGAGCTGCGAATTCTGGATGCCAAGACAGCCCAGAATCTGTGTAAGTTATCAGCATTCCATATCATCTGTGTCCCCTAACACCCAGCCAAGAGCCTCTAGATCTGTGTTTTTTGTTCTTCCTTCCAAAGAAGTTACATTTGTCTCTAAAGAATTGTCTTTTTTATTATTATAATTTTTTTTAAGAGATGTCCTAGGTATTTTTGCTCCATACTGGAAAAGATGGATCTAAGCGATTTTCTGAATCTATAGCAGCAATGCTGTTTTGCTTTAACTGAAACTTTTCTTCTGTTCTCTTCTGTTTGTTTGTTTTCTTGTTCCTACATATCATGTCAGCTTTGAAATTCCTCTTATCCTCTTGTATTGTCAAGCAGCACTTGTCAGTATTTGCTCTTCCTGCAACAGGTTTTGGGGATGGTGTTTTTTGATAATGGATTCTACCCGATTCCTCTGATATCAGTTGTATCGAAAACACATAGGAGGATAACAGGAAAAAGGACAAAGCATATTATTTGTGTCTGCCTCATCCTAACCACAGACAAAGCAAGATATTCCTCCCAAACCACAGGTACTTCCATCTGGGACATTGATTGATTCATTCATTCATTCTTGTCCCAACATTGATTTACTTAAAGGGGTCATATGATGCTGCTAAAAATAACATTATATTTTGTATTTGGTGTAATGCAATGTGTTTATGCGGATTAAGGTTAAAAAACACATTATTTTCCATATAATGTACATTATAGTTTCTCCACTATGCCCTGCTTTCTGAAACGCGTCGATTTTCACAAAGCTCATCAATCTGAAAAGTGAGGTGTGCTCTGATTGGCCAGCTATTCAGTGCGTTGTGATTGGCTGAATGCCTCAAGCGTGAGACGGAAATGTTACGCCTCTTAACATACTATGCCATCTCCCAGGCCAGCGGCAGCACGAGACTCAGTCCAGCTGCTCTGCTCGTGCACATCCCATCATCACTTTCTTTTAGCAGTTCAGTCAATGTTAGGAGTAACTGAATAACTTGTGATATTGGTGTATTTCGCATCAGAAGGAGTGTAAGGCACGTTTATAAACAGACTTATGTTATTTGTGGATTAGTGCATACTGGAGACACAAACTGTTTCAAACGATTCAGATAGATTTGATGAACTGTTTCGACCGTTTCACTAATAAGATCCGGTTAAATAGAAAGACTCGTTCTTGATCTGGACATCATTAGACGAGACAAAACAAATAAAACCCATTACAAATAAGGCATTTGTTGCATCCAGTGGGGACATAATTACTGGTATAATGACTTATACTGTCTTTTTACGCGTTGTGTTGCGTATCGCACTGCGTAAACATAAAACCATGTCTGCATTTGTGATCTGAGAAACAACAAGCCTACTCTACTGCTCAAAACTCGTGTTTGAATCATCAATGACAAATTATTTACATATAAAAAAACGTAACGTTAACTACAGGCTGTGAGTCAGAAGCACCAGACTGTCCTTGCAAAGTTTGAACTGCCCAACTTTATAGAAACAGCCGTTGTGCCACAGACTCATTGCAGACTGCTGATTCAGGAAACAGTCCTCATCCTCCATAAAATGCGCAGCACACATTGGAATATTTGGGTTGGACTGTTCTGGAACAGTGTTGAAATACAACTTTACCACTGGTTTCTAGTCATGTCCTCACTTCAACGAAACACAAAGCGACTCCACAACATGGCAGCTGCTGCAACAGAGAGCATAAACGTTATGTCTTCTTTCTTTGCGTGAAGATCTGGGCGGCGTTATGCAAATCTTCCCACATAGTGACGTAGAGATGTGGGGGCGTGGGACGAGCCGTTTTAGGGGGTGTTGTTAACCCTTAACTTTTATAAAGAATATCTCTTTGGATTTGAGACTTTAGTCTTTGCAACTTTACAGATCTTCTTTATGCACCAAGAGCTTGTAGCACTCCAAAGAGAAAGGAAAAATTTAAATCACATCATATGACCCCTTTAAAACACGATTCATTTATTTATCAAAATCAGTTTAATTAAATTTGGCCATTTTTCAGTTCTACTTTATCTTTACCCCATGACACTGAAACACTCAGTTTGACTCTGTACTGGACAAAAATAACTACTGGTTGATGGTTTGGACTGAACACATCTTGTTTTGTAGCCTGTATTGATCAGCCTGCCAGACCCTTCTGTCATTTAGTAACTCTGTCTCTCTTCCACTGCCACTTTTTCTCCTGCTCTTGAATCTTCAGGGAGAGACTATGTATGTGTGTGTGTGTGTGTGTGTGTGTGTATGAATTCATTGTGTTCTCAAGAGTGCCTGCGACTCTTTGGACTCTGATTGATGAAAGCAGCATGAGAATGCAATTTTATTCTTCTTTGGAAATGTTGGCTTCTTTGTCTTGGAGAGGAGAACACCTTAGATATACAATATCACACTTCATGAAATATTCATAGCAAATGCTAAAATAACCAGCCACCTGAGTATATGTCCTACCCATGCTTGTTTTCATCCTAGCTGGAAGAGTACTTGGATTCCAATTGAATACATCAATGCAATTTAAATGTGCGAATAGAGTAAGATGAAGCTCCAAGTCTGGCTACACGGCTCCGGTTGAGGAACATATTTTAAGCCACATTAACCAAATTTTGGATAATAAAAATATAACTTGGTGTGTGCATTTTCAGACAAAAATTGTGCTTGTACTTCTCTATAATGATTCTTGGGTGATTTCCAGGACATATGCAGTTACTAGAGTTTTAAATAGGGTTGCTGAATGGCCCATTAATTTCTGGTCCCTAGATATGGATTAGATGAATTAATTTATGGATTTGTTTGTTTGATTGTTTCTTGTTTGTCTTGTTTTTGTTTTGTTTTTTTACTTTTTTTTTGTATTAGCACACTTCTTTTTTAACAAAACTGCCCAGTGTAATGTATCATTCATATTTCAGAATGAGTTATTCCCTAAAGAATAATACAATATGTAGTGTTAGAATGTATTAAAATCCTTAACACTTACCATGAGAAGTAATAATAGAGATGCTTGTGTCAGTCAGTACTAATGCAACAAAAGGGGTGCCATTTTCATGAATCATGTAACATGCTCATATAACATGCAACAAGGGTAGATGACATCAAGGTCAGGTTTGTGTGTGTTTTTCTTTTTTCTTCTCTTCTTTTCTTCTTCGATTAGAGCTGGAGCAGATGGAGATGGCCCTAACAGAAAAAAAATGCCAGTGACATTTCTCTCTTCCCCTCATTCACTCACTTTCACATTCTCATTCTCTAATTCTCATTTCTGCTAGTTCTTTACCCTGCCTTTGATGTAACACACACGCATACTGTACACACACATCACTTCAGGCTTTGGAGTAAGTAATGCTAGGACACGAGTGGGAGTGCTGTTACACATTCACTTCAGCCACAAATCTGTCATCTCTCACAGAGAAAGGAAAGGGGGGGTGGGACAGGAAAGCAGAAAGAGATTGTGTAAAAGAATCTTAAATGCCAAACTATTTTATTTTATTTATTTATTTATTTTTTTGTGATGGGGGCCTCAAAGACAGGGTTGATCCAGGGTTGTGAAAATGACCCACGATACTTGTGCAACTCAGTTCAGCTCTTTACTTTGACAAAAGAGTGTTACTCATACCCCCAGGTATCTATTGCTGTCTTCCCCTCATGCTGAGAGTACAGTCTGTGGGCTGACTGGACAATGCCCACACTTTCATTTTTTGGCCATGAAATTCTAGGAAAACTTGCTGAGTTCATTGATCCTGGGGGTCTGTGAGCAATCCCACACAGATACACACATGATCCCACACATCACTGTGAGTGTGAAGAGAAGCTGGATATTTGTTCTGCTACTCTGGACCCGGGGCCCGGGTGTGGCTCCTTGCACAGCTGAAACAATAATCCAGATGTGATGAGAAGGCTGTGAATCTCACGAGTGCAGGAGGAACCGAGCAAAGCAGGCAACCGCTACATGAAGTCATGCTCCTCTATTAACACAGAGATACCCAGCAGAGCTCTGTGGTCCATTAGCATGTTTAACAATCCCAGCATTCTGTTCTCTTCCTTGGTCCAACTCCAGAAGAATCACGTCGACCCTCCGTCAGCATACCTTTTTTACACATGTAGCGGACTGCATTTAAAACAAAGTGAGAGTTGCTATAAATTATGCCCTTGTGTGGAGGCGGTTTAGTATAGATAGCATTTTTATATATGGGGCGAAAATGCTCGCTTTGCTTAATGCTTGCAATTTGGCGGACTTGCAAGGTTTGCTGCGTAAAAAAAATAAATAAAAAAATTACACAAACTGTGACTAAATCCCCGGGCTGATGAGTACGAGTGGATATGAACGGAAATGAATTATGGGATGCATCTGTCATGGACAAACTTGTTAGAGGAAAAACTCAGGATAATTCACTCAGTGTGAATGTGTAAATTATGCTAATGAATCAACAGATGAGGCAAAAGCATTTGTCGTCCAATTACATTTTTTTTTTTTCTTTGCAGCAAATATGATAAGTTCTGACTGGGGGTTGTTAAACTCACCACATTCAGTGACTAACCATTTGTTTGTTTTTTGGCATGTGATACTCTTGATGATTGGCTCATCATGCTACTGATGGCTGCTTCATTAGCATATCCCTATAGTCAGGCTGTATTGTGTTGTTAGGCTAGTTTTAAAACCTCGTTGTGTGTTTTGGCACACCGAAGCTTCAATAAGAATTTCTTCCTATGCCATTGTGTCCGGGTTTTGCCAGATGAGCCCCCTGCTTTGAAATGCTGCCGTGTTTGCTCTATCTTCATCTCCTGAAAAAAAAAAGCACAGAACTCTCCTTTCTATGAAGAAACCAGCATATTGTCAGACGCAGATGGCCGACTAATGAATTGCAGAAAATAGAGCATAGTTTCACAGAGACTCAGTCAATCAGCTGGTGGGAATGGTAGTTTATTAAATCACTGTTCATTAGAAGTTGGACCTCGTTCACCTGCACACCAGAGAGCTGGATAGTGGGGTGAGACAGACGGGCCTTCACATTCATTGGCTGATGCAATTCAGAAGAATCTGACCAAATAAATACTTATTTCAGAGAACAGACTATCACGTATCATCTTCAGCAGATCCACTCAGCCATGCATTCCCATCAAACATTCGCTGAAATAACTTAGAGGTAGGTGGTACAAAACAAGAGCAACCCCTTGAATGCTTTCTGTGCTGTGATAATTTCCCAGATCAAAATCAGGTTCTGTTCGGCATTGTTTCCAGACACTACTGGAAAACTCTTGACTGTTTTAATTTACATAAATGTTAAGGTAATTTTAACCTCAATGCAGTGACTGCTTCATACAGAAATGTACAATTATGTTCGGTCCCCCACTGATGCACTTTAAACTGCGCACTTTAAGCTATATGCTATAATTACAGACTATTCTTTTCTCAGAAGCGATGAAGGTTATCAAATTCAGCTGTTGGGTAAATTGCACCTGTAGTTCTCTGCATTTCAACCTGGGTGAAAGTTTAAGATGTTCAGTCATTATCTGTTGATAGGGCCTCAAATCTGAGGCTATTTTAGCCTGCTTTTATTGTTGCCAGAAAATTGTGTTTCTCTTTCACTTCCAATTGCCCCGAAGTGGAACAAACACTCAAACTGTGTTTTTCTATCCACCTGAGAATTTAGTGACGTTGTCCCATGGTCATTTCTGAGGGAGGCCCTGTTGAACAGTCTAACACTCTAAACTACAGGGCCAGAAAATAACTCCATTTTTATTTTATTTATTTTTTCCAAACAGCAATATTCCTGGGATCATTCCGGCTGCCTTATGAAGAGATCCGGGATATCGTGCTGCAGGTGGATGAGGAGAGGCTAAGTGAAGCACTAATCCAGGTGAGTTGTGTGTGCATAGGCACTTTCACATATAATGCAGCTTGATCCCCCATTTGAAACATTTATCCGCTCACAGGGCAATGTATGAAATGCAAACACATTCTGGTAAAAATCCAGTCCATATATTTATTTATATCCAGTCCATATATATATATATATATATATATATATATATATATATATATATATATATATATATATATATATATATATATATAAAATATAAAATAGAAGACTTTGCAACTCATGGATAAGGGCCTTGTCTAGACTGGTGATCAAGAAGCTGATGGTCACTCTAGTTGAGCTCCATGATCGTATATGCAGATGGGAGAAACCTACAGAAGGGCAAACATCACTGCAACACTCCACCGATCTGGGCTTTATGTAGGTGTGGCAAGACTCAATCTTCTGCTAAGTGAAAACACACAAAAACCCACTTGGAATTTGCAAAAAAGCACCTAAAGGACCCTTAGACTGTGAGAAACAAGATTCTCTGGTTTGATGAACCTCAGTTCCAAGCATAGTGTTTGAAGGAAACCAGGCACTGCTCATCACCTGCAGAGTACTATCCAAAAAGTAAAGTGTGCTGGTAGCAGCCTCATGCTGTGGGGGTGTTTTTCAGTGGCAGTTCTGATGGACTGTACTTATTTGAGTTTTTTTTTTTTTTTTTTTTTAACTTTACAAAGTTGTGACAATTCTGTTTTTCATACCCCTTCATTTATGTCACTTTTTGTTATGTTGCAGCCTTATGTTAAACTGCTTTAAATTACTCCCCCCACATCAATCTACATTCTATACACCATAATGACAAAGCACCTTAACGGCCTCAAGTCTTTTTAGATATGATGCGACAAGCTTTGCACATCAGCATTTGGCAATTATCTGTCAGGTTGGACATTTTGAGGTTTCTCCAGAAATATTTGATTGGTTCAAGGTCAGGCTCTGGCTGGGCCACCCAAGGACATTCACAGAGTTGTCTATAAGACGATCTTGCTGTGTTTAGGTTCACAATGCTGCCCACTAATATTGGCACCCCTGGTATATATGAGCAAAGGTGGCTGTAAAAATAAATCTACATCATTTATCTTTTTGATCTTTTATTGAAAAAATTGTAAACTTTCATTGAAGTGAAACAATTGAAAGTGGGGGGAAATTTTCTCCAATGCATGTTAGCTACCATTATAGGCGCCCCTAGAAATTCTTATGAGTAAAACATCTCAGAAGTACATTCTTATTCATATTTACATTTTTTAGCACACCAGGGTGATTATAAACACATGCAATGTCCAGCCATGACTTCCCGTTCCACAGAATTATAAATATGTAATCATCTATCACAAGGAGTAAAACCAAAGAATATAGTTCTGATGTACAGAACAAGATTGTTGAGCTTCACAAAATAGAAAGTGGCTGTAAGAAAATAGCTAAAGCATTGAAAATCCTCATTTCGACCATCAGGACAATAATTAAGAAGTTCCAATGAACAAAGGATGTTACAAATCTGCCTGGAAGATTGTGTGTGTGTATATCATCCTAATGCACACTTGCTAAAGACTCTCCAAGGGTCACAGCTGAAGAATTGAAGAGATTAGCTGAATATTGTGGTCAGAAAGCCTATATATATATATATATATATATATATATATATATATATAAACAAACTCATGCAACTTCAAATGGGACTGGCTTCTATGGTCAGATAAAACATAAAAAAGAGCTTTTTGGCAGCAAACCCACCCAATGGGTTTGGTGCAAACAGAGATAAAAGAAAAAAAGTACCCCATATCCACGGTTAAATATACTGCTGGATCTCTATTGTTATGGGCCAGTTTTTCTGCCGGAGGTCCTGGACATCTTGTTCAGATACATGGCATCATGGATTCTATCAAATACCAACAGATAAAAAATCTAAACCTGACAGACTCTTTAAGAAATCTTATAATGGACCATGTTTGGATCTTCCATCAAGAAAATGATCCAAAACAAACATCAAAATCAACACAAAAATGTGTCACTGAGCACAAAATGAAACTTATGCCATGGCTGTCTCAGTTCCCTGACCTGAACCCTGTAGAAAATGGAGCTGGGATTCTGAAGGATCTGGAGCGATTCTGAATGAAGGAATGTTCTCTGATCTGGTCAGGTGTTCTACAAACTCATCAGGCATTACAGGAGAAAACTCAGAACTGTTGAGAAAAGGACGTTGCAATAATTGGGTGCCAATAACTGTGGCTAATGTGAACTAGAAAAAAACATTTATTTCACAATGTGACTTTCCCCCACTTTCCATTGTTTTACTTCAATGAAAGGTAAGAATTTCGTAATTTGTTTTGAATGAAAGATAAAAAGGATAAACAATGCAGATTTTTTTTTTTTTTTCACAACCACCTTTGCTCATATTTACCAAGGATGCCAAAATTGTACTCTATATTTGCACCATCGTTATTATTCATTTTTCTTAATATTTTTATGTGTTTAGTTTTAGTATCTTAGGGCTGCTAAAGTTGTTTTAAAATTAAAAATATTTAAATGGTACAATAATTTATTTATTTGAATTTGTTTATATAAACTGTCTTTATTTTGCTTTAATTCATAAAATAAAATGAATTAATTAATTGATATATTTATTTATTTTAGAGGCAGGTTTATCATTTAGATAGATAGTTTGGAGTGAAAAAAAATATTATTTATTCGTTCATTTTATTATTATTATTATTTTTAGTTAACAATCATTTAGTTTTTTTTAAAGACAACTCTCAGAATTTTGTGCTACTAAAGGGTGTGTTGTGTGTGAACTTTTGACAGAAACACACCAAACCCCTAAACAGATAAATGTGTTTTTTCAAAAAGCCAGACATTCATGGGAATTTTCTGAATAGCATTTGTAAAAAACGTCCTACGTTTGTCTTTGCTCAGAGATTCGTCATGCTTACAGATGACTGTGTGCATTTGAAAGGCTTCATTAAAGAGACATTTTAGATGCCAGGCAGTGCTTCGTGTACAATACTCTGTCTGCTTTCATTCACCAGGCCAGTAGAAGCTCCACTTTCACTCTCTCATAATAGCTGCTTTGGGACAGGACTTGGCAAAACTCCTGCCGCCCCACCCTCCCTCCCACTGCCCTTTGTCTTACAGGCAAGATTGATGATCCTTCAGGAAGCTCTTCACGCCCTGACTGTCTCAGTGGTTTTTGTTCATCTTAAACGTGGTAATTGCAAATGGCATGTGTTTCCTGAACTAAAGATACCTCAGCTGTCTGTGAAAGAGTTGATCTCATTTACATTAGACCACCCTTTGCCTCGAACCCACTGGTGGCTTTTTCACCACTGTGAATTAGATGGATTTGAAAGAGTCAACTCTGCTTCACAACTGACAGCTTGGCGTTTATCTCAGAGACCACTAGGGGGATTTGTGACTTTTATTTTAGCTTTTGCTTCTGAATTGCTTGGGCTATGTCCAAGTGCCACAATTCATCTACATTTTCCCCCCCTCCATTTAGATGAGGTATTTTGGTTGTTTTCAGTCTGTATTTTTCTCCTTGCTCTTCTTTCAAAGCTGGAGAAAGGTAGAGGAGATAAGGAATATTTAGATGTCCTGGTCCACATTGGCCCTTCCTGGTTGTTACTGGGAGCCGAGATGACCTTTAATTGCCAGGTGGTTTGGGCTGGGTGTGTGGAAGCCTGAGCTGAGGCGACAGCCCTATCGCTCTTTACAGAAGCAAAAGAGCTAAAGTGATGACCTTTTCCCACATTCAGCTGCGCTTTATAGAGGAGATTCATCTGTCAGGTCTGCACACCTCTTTCCCTTGTCTCTATTCTCAGTTTCATCCTTCTTTCTCTCTATCCCTCTCTCTCTCACTCGTCTAAACCCACCCCCTCACATTTGTCACCTTCATCACCCTATCTTCATTCCTGGAACTCACATAGCCACGGCATGATATCCTCATCCTTGAGCGGGAGGTAATGCACAGGTCCAGTTTTATGTCCTTGCACGGTAATGGTATAGGCTTTTTAGCAGTTCTCTGGCAGGACGGTAATGCCTCAGTCGTGCCGACGGGATGTTGGCAGAGGCTTGTGGGTGAGCTTGCAGCCACAGATAGACGTGCCTCCAACAATATGGACAGAGATAGAGAGGTATTGTTCTTTTTTATTCTAGAGTAGGGACATGGTGACTGTTGCTCTACCTTGACATCTTTCACACTGCCTCAAGGAAATGTCACGTCTCAAAATAGGAAAGACAGCCAGATGAGTGTAAATGTCCCAGTGGTCACACTCAGGATTCAGACTGACCGCACATGAAATAAATGAGCTTGGTCTCGTGTATGATAAAAGCATAATATGCTCTCTCTCTCTCTCTCTCTCTCTCTCTCTCTCTCTCTCTCTCTCTTGAATTCAGTTTACTTGAATTCTCCTTCAAATTACAATTGTCTGCCCTCTTTGCTACTTCTTATCAAATCAGAGTTTAAAAAACTTCATCAGAGCGCCTCATGACATAATATTTGCTCTCAACCTGTGTTTACATACTGGAACAGTGTCACTTTCACAAAACCATGTATTCTTCCCCTACATCCTCACAACGCACATTTGCCATTAAAATAAAGGTGTTCCGTGATTCAGCATAAACTCTAGTGTAAGTGCCATTAAAGAAGAATATGCTGTATTCCTCTGAATTTGACGTGTAATGTAAATGATTTCTCCTTGAGGGCAGCAAGTGTTTCTAAACAATCACCTACATCTCTGTTAGAGCCTACATACTGTATACAGTGCCCCCCCAGTTCCATCGGATCATACAAGCGATGCACAGATCTTTAAACCGCAGCAGGCTTGCCAGGGTGTAGCATCCATACAGTAGCCTCTCATCTAACGCTTGCCTGCACAGCCAAGCACTCAAACACTTACTTTCCATTGTCTGGAGAAAAATGCAATGCCTCACTCAGACGCGCTCTCTCACATGCTTTCTTTCTCTCTCTGACAGGATTGAGGCTTAGCCTCTCTCTTTTTTATTTTTGACTCTGTCCCTCTTATTTCATTTTTTTAAGTTCTTCTTGCTTTGTGGATGTCATTCCACATTTTCTCATCACACAAGCATAGAACCGTCATCCCACTGACAACAAAGGGCCTGCAAAACAATCAGATAAGAAAGCATTTATTATAGTGTCTGGTCCAGGCAAAGGTCCCCATAAAAAAGGCAGACCTGCTGACAAAAAAGCTCTGCCCCATAGACGTCTGACACAGACAGAAGAGAAAGAGACTGGGCACGTGCAAAAGACACCAAGGTCTGCACGCCACCATTGTGCTCACGTCTTTCAGAACGCCTGCTTCACAACCCAAAAGAAGCCAGGTTCAGCCACGCTGTGCTTTGTTCAAGCCACCAATGGGGCCACAATCTTAAATCTTCCACCCAGGCAAATCCCCCTCACTCTGCATCATGCTTTTATATTAATACACATCCATTTCTTTCACGCGCAACTGAGTTCGGCAGCTGCGCCCTGCTGACCCCATATGAAATGTGTGAAGATAAGGCTGAAGGTTTCTTTACAACACTTTTTTGCTACCACTAAATCTCTGTAATCAGTTTAGACAATAATTAGAGAAACAAACCCCAGGATTTCTCGTTCGCTACCAGGAAGGCAGTATCTTAAGTTTGAGTTCTCCAGTGGTGTCTTAATCTCTCAAGAAGCCCGCAGCCCTCTGGGAAGATTTTAATGCGGGGATAGTGATTTTTGGTTCAATGCCCTTGTACTGCTGATGCCAAAAGCACAGTAAAGCCAAAAGCCATAACAATGCAGATATCATTAATAAGCTCTCAAAGGCTGTGGCCCTCTCTGAAATAATGCACCAGTGGCATTATAGTGTGCTGAGAATAGGACAATAGTCAAACAGACCACACTCCAATGCAATGCAATATGATGATAAACAAAGTAACAGGTTAGTCTTGATAAAGGAAGTGAATGGAGAGGGATAAACAAGGATTTTGTCAGCATTTTTCTCGGGAGAGGAGTTTTAAACAACAATCTTGCTGCCCAATCGCTACTTTCACATGGATGGATGTTTCTTATTCTCACTTTCTCTCTGGCTCATTTTCTATAAGAGGGTTGTACTTAGGCACTGTGCTGGCCTGGAGCAAAACTTTATCTCAGAATTCTAATATGCTTTTATATCTACATCATATTCAAGATGGACTCAACCTTTGTACTCTTTGTATAGCGCTATCAACAGGGAGCTGTGTAATGAACACTAATAGATCTCATTTGAAAATGACCCACTGCACGTCTCTTTTCTTAGCTCACATGCTCTCATTATGGCATGGCTAACCTCAGTTCAGCTCAGTTAATGTGTTCAGTGAAAGGCCAGTTATTCACAGGAAATAGTACTGTGGGCGTTGATACTCCTGCTGTGGTTTTGTGTGGTCTTTTTTTTTTTTTTTTCAAACTTCAAACCAAACTAAAAGTATCAGCATATCTATAACTGGCCAGTTTGTTAAATATCATGTAGCCTGATGAAGTGCTGCTAATTGCTATCCAGGTTTCTTCTCTCATTAGGTTCACAGATATCTATGCAAACTTTCTTCATGCATGTGTTGGATGCTGAGCCATTTAACAGTCATATACAAGCAGTTTAAATTTGCATCGGCTTGATGTGTATTAGAAAGGAATATACCTGGATGAAGATAATCAAAAGAGCAATGCTTATATGCAGTCAAAATATTGTGTAAATGTAGTAAATAGTATGTCAGATCTTGTATTTGTTGATTTCACACACATTCATGACGGTATTTACAATTTAAAACTTCTATATTGTAAATCCTTTAGTCATATTTTTTGGATTGTTTCAAACATTTCGAATATTTATTCAGTCATTCAGTGGCCAAACTTTGACTAGAATGTTGACAAAATAAAATGTGAATAAAATGAGACAAAATATGGCTATTGTTTAATACAATTTAATTTAGTTTAATTAAATATGTAATATTTAATTTGATTCAATATTTAATTTAATTTAATTGTTTATTTATTTTATATTTTCAAAGTTTTATCAGTCACTTTTTAATTATTTTTTGTTTAAAGTGTTCAGTGTTTTTATTGTTTCACAAAACCATGGATTTATTCAGACATTTCCGATCAAAAGAACAACAGATCAAAGTGAAAATATTTCTACAAATCAAACAAAATTGACCTCCTTGTCATTACAGGAGAGAGAGAGAGAGAAAAAAAAAAACATGTTTAGACGACTATTGACATCTTTATTATTTATCAGTTGAATTCAAATGAAATAATATTCTATATTGTTTTCGGTTAAGATCACTTTGTTATTATTTTGACATTAAAGAGTCTGTCTGTTGCCTGCTGATCAGTGGCAGAAAGGTCATATCCACAAATCCACAATGATCCGCTGCTGTGACACAGCAAAGCCGGAAAAAGTCTCAGCGAGTGAGTACTTTTGGCACTATATGTGGTCATACACTTGATTTGAGCATGTTAGATCTCAGCCCAGTGTTATAAGTCAGCGAGATCGCCCTGTCTACCTGTCTCTCTTGCTGCTCTCTGACTGTCTCCGTCAACACAGACTGCGAACACCCAAGAGGTTCTCTCAGTTTCCTCTTAACACTGCCTATTACTGGTCAGTCTGCACTGTTTCATGTACTGATCTTTAGCAGGGCTCTGTCTGCCAGCCACTGTGGAAAGTCCTCTCCTCTCACAAGCAGGGTTTTCAAGCATATAAGAAAGTCTGTAGCATGACTGATTTATGTTAATCACGGTGTGTTGTGGGGAGTATGTCACACAACCTCAGCTGTGTATACGACAGCCAAGTTTCCCCCAGAGACCTGGTGATGTCATCACTACGATGTGTGTCATTGCATCGACTGAGCTGCAGAGTGGTCACCGCAGAGTTTCTGTAATTATATATCATAGACAGAAGAAAAACTGCTCATTTTTGAATGACATTCCTCACCACATTAGTATGCTCCTGCAGTACCTTCTACTTGTTATGAATTATGCCAATCATTCCTTAGGATGCATCCCTTTTGACCACTCGACTACTGCAAAGGAAATGTACTAATGTAACATGTACCCTTGTGCAATTCAGTATTCAAAGGAACTCCATACTTCCCATTTTTCTCATTTTAGCAACTCATGTATTTTTAATTCCTGAGTTGATAAGATGGAAATGTGCGACGCTCGATCCTGTTTCACTCCTTCCTTGTGAAGTATGCTTTATGACTCCCTTTGGTCTGAATACTTTCCAAACTGCAGATTTTTCATTCATACACCTACGCTGGACTGCATAACTTAAGGCCCTTTTTTAAAGCATCAATTGCATTCAGGAGTAATATTAATAAATAGTAAATCATGCCAAAATATTAAGGCTATCCTATTATTTGTGATGTTAATCTCATAATACTGAAGACTAATTTTCTAAAGGAGACCCCCCCCCAAACAATAACGAAACTAACACCAAAAAAAAAAGTTTTCATTTGCTGTCTTTGGTATCTTTTACCCACATGTCATGTATTATTTATTTATTTCTTAATAATAATAATAAATATTAAATATTTATTCTGTGGAACACACAAACACACACACACACACACACACACACACACACACATATATATATATAAATATATATATATATATATATATATATATATATATATATATATATATATATATATATATATATATATATGTATGTATATGTGTATATGTATATATATTTATATATATATATATATATATATATATATATATATATATATATATATATATATGTGTGTGTGTGTGTGTGTGTGTGTTTGTGTGTGTTTGTGTGTTCCACAGAATAAATATTCAATATTTATTATTATATATATATATATATATATATATATATGCACACACACACTGCTCAAAAAAAATTAAAGTAACACTTCTTAATCAGAGTATAGCATCAAGTAAATTAAACTTCTGGGATATTGATCTGGTCAGTTACGTAGCAGAGGGGGTTGTTAATTCATTTCAGCTGCTTTGGTGTTAATAAAATTAACAACAGGTGCACTAGATGGGCAACCATTAGAAAACCCCCAAAACAGGAATGGTTTTACAGGTGGAGGCCACTGACATTTTTTTCCCTACTCATCTTTTCTGATAGTTTTTCACTAGTTTTGCATTTGGCTAGGGTCAGTGTCACTACTGGTAGCATGAGGCGATACCTGGACCCTACAAAGGTTGCACAGGCAGTCCAACTCCTCCAGGATGGCGCATCAATATGTGCCATTGCCAGAAGGTTTGCTGTGTCTCCCAGCACAGTCTCAAGAGCATGTAGGAGATTCCAGGAGACAGGCAGTTACTCTAGGAGAGCTGGACAGGGCAGTAGAAGGTCCTTAACCCATCAGCAGGACCTGTATCTGCTCCTTTGTGTGCAAGGAGGAACAGGATGAGCACTGCCAGAGCCCTACAAAAGGACCTCCAGCAGGCCACTGGTGTGAATGCCTCTGAGAAAACAATCAGAAACAGACTTCATGAGGGTGGCCTGAGGGCCTGACGTCCTCTAGTGGGCTCTGTGCTCACTGCCTGGCACCATGTAGCTTGATTGGCATTTGCCACTGAACACCAGAATTGGCAGGTCCGCCTCTGGCACTCTGTGCTTTTCACAGATGAGAGCAGGTTCACCCTGAGCACGTGTGACAGATGCAAAAGGGTCTGGAAAAGCAGTGGAGAATGTTATGCTGCCTGTAACATTGTTCAGCATGACTGGTTTGGTGGTGGGTCAGTGATGGTCTGGGAAGGCATATCCATGGAGGAACACAGAGACCTCTACAGGCTAGACAATGGCACACTTACTGCCATTAGGTATCAGGATGGAATCCTTGGACCCGTTGTCAAAACCTACGCTGGTGCATTGGGTCGTTGTTCCTCCTGGTGCACGACAATGCCCGGCCTCATGTGGCGAGAGTATGCAGTCAGTTCCAGGAGGATGAAGCAACTGATACCACTGAATGTCCCCTATGCTCGCCTGACCTAAATCCAGAAGAACACCTCTGGGACACCTCAGACTGTCCAGGAGCTCAGTGATGCCCTGGTCCAGATCTTGGAGGGAATACCCCAGGACACCATCCTTCATCTCATACAAGCACGTGGGGGCCATACAAACTACTGAGTACCATTTTGAGTTGCTGCAATGAAATTTCAGCTTAATGGACTAGCCTGCTGCATCCTTTTTCACTTTAATTTTGAGTGTCTTTTAATTTTCATTTCCATTAAACAATGTTGCATCTTTTCATTCCTAACAAATGACCCAGTCCATATCAGTATAGATATCCTGCATGATATTTTTCCCCATTGAGATCTGATATATATACTGCTCAAAATATATATATATATATGTATATATGTATATATACAAAATATATATATGTATATGTATGTATGTATGTATATATAGTTTTGTTTTATTTCATCCATTTATTATTATTATTTATTTATTTATTTTTTTTTATAAAAAATATCCAGTTTGGTTTCACCTAAATAGTTTATCACCAGCATAGTGACTTTGATTCAACAAAAAGGTTTGATTTGAAAATGTATCTTATGTTATCTATTTTATTATTTAATTTTTATTAGACTCTCTAGTTTGGTTTTGCCGAAATAGTTTATGACCAGCATAGTAACTTTGATTCAACATGAATGTTTGATTCAGCGAACTTCACCAAGAAGAAAAAAGAAAAGAAAAAAGGAAAAAAAACGGGGTTCAATCGGTCTCTGATTATTATTATTCAATCGTCTATCCTTGCAGTCTCTTTTTGTTCCACTCAAAGCGTCATAACCGCAGCTAATAAAGTATGTAGCGCAATGCATAATGTGTAACAATGACAAATAACCACACTCTCTGTCCCGTTTGATACAGCATCAACAGCGTTAGAGATGACAGTATCGTATTCTCGAGTCCATAGAAATCTGGCATCGCATTAATAGCTTATTAGGGTGATGTAAGGTAGTGCCAATGACTGAAATCTTCGTAGCATAATCTGAGAAGCCCGTTGTCCATCGTGACGTATGCCCTGTCAGCTCTCCCTACCGCTGTGCCTCACCACAGCGCAGCTAGGCCTTCTCAGCATGCTTGTGGATAGTCATGCCTGTTAGGGGTTCCGTGTTTGCCCTTGCTTGTTATTATTGTTTATCTTGTTTGTCAATCACCCAGATCGTCTGCCATTTCGGCTTTGCCTTCATACATATTCATGAGCCCTCATTAC
The DNA here is from genome assembly GCA_024542945.1 of allo-octoploid hybrid of Carassius auratus x Cyprinus carpio. Taxonomy (NCBI): domain Eukaryota; kingdom Metazoa; phylum Chordata; class Actinopteri; order Cypriniformes; species allo-octoploid hybrid of Carassius auratus x Cyprinus carpio. The sequence continues at coordinate 9,849,587 of CM045042.1, forward strand.
CTGCCTCGCTGGTTGGTTGCAGGGCATGGTGACGGTGCCAGCCTTTGTTCTCGAGGCTTACAACATGTGACTGGAGCAGCCTGGTGTATTGTTACCTGTCGTTTGAATATAGTGAAAAGTGCGTTCAAGACAGCACAAGAACTACAGAGGTGTGCCAGCCTTACAGATTTATGGCTAAGCAGAAAAGACTGCTCACCCCCTTGAGTTTAATTGAAGCTTTGTTTTGGCACAGTGCTAGTAGGCTCCTCTGCATGCAATGCAAATTCAGTAAGAAAACAACATTGTGTAGTGCTGATCAAGTGAGTAATTCTGTGTGTATGTATGTATGTATATAAGACAGAAAAATGTAACAGACAGCTCAGGTGTTCATGCTCTCCATATCCATAAAAAAACTCCTTAAAAAGACAAAATTAATGTCATGGCAGGTCTGTCAGCTTTGCCAGCTTTATCCTTCACCGACCCAAATATAATCCAAATTTTTTTTTCTTTTTTTCTCATTTAGTTTAATGCGATTTTGGAATCTGTCATCCTAGGTTTGTCGCCTGTCAGTTTCCAACTGTGGCTAGTGTCTGTGACAGTCTGAGGTGTTAGTTCGATTTAGGGGAGTAGAGATCCCTTTCGGATCTGTCAAAGTGCTGCTCTCTAGATTAGCTTAATGTCACCTGCACAACCCGCTAATGTGTCGCATGTTGTGCCCATTGAGGAAAATTACTCTCCTGAGTGGCTGTAGATGTGTGTTTTCTGTTTATCTGTAAGGCCCCATTTACACCTTGTATTAAGATGTGTTATCATCGATCTAATCACAAGTGGACAAAGCTAAATATGGGGTCTAGCTAGTCCACTTTTGACCACTTCCAGAGGTCGTCGAGAACACATTTGACTGGATTGCACTAGTAGTGTGGACTCTCATGTGGTCGAATGTGTCTGAACATCCACTAAAGACCACCTACTCTCCGCTGACTGAGCTAATACTTAATACTACTAATTTGTATGGCCACACCACAGCTTTAAGGAAACAGAGATGGGTGAAAGCGCATCCTCTTTGTTTTCTTTATTTTACAAAGTCATCTCATTGTAAATATTTTAGTTTTTTCCACTGTGATGAGAAAAATATCCATGATCCTCTCACATGCACACAACATATAATTTACAGCATTGCTAGATGTTTATAGGCTTGTGTTGTCTATGACGATTTATTTATAATTTGTTTTATTTTATCATTATATATTTAACATTTTGTACTACTTATATTGTCAGATTTTTATCTTATTCTGTTTAGAATACTGATTTGCTGAGGTTTTTTTCTTCTTCTTCTTTTTTCTTAATGCAATTTTGACTGATACGTGACTGATCCATGTAAATGTTTTAAAAATAGCTTTGATATAGAAAAAATATTGCACAAGATTATTTCACAATATTAGATGGATAGATCAGAAAAAGCCCACATACATTTTCCCATAGACCCTTCCCTGGTCCAAAGTGGACAAAAGAGATGGTTTAAAACACCAGGTGTGAACGGGAATGTGTGATCCCATCAACCAAAACGCATCTTAATACCAGGTGTGAACTGAGCCTACATCCACCGCTGATTAGGTCTTCACATCTCACCTTAAGTATGTTGTGATAGGTTGATATTCCTTTAAATCTGTTTTATTTAAACTTTGGCTTTTGCTGTCTCCAATGTTAATATGTTCTTAAAATAGTCAGCCATGTTTTGGTGCAAGTTCCTGGGAGTTGTGTGATCACACTGACAATTGGAGTGCTTTATAATTAAATTGAGAGACGCAGCTGTGATAAAATTGTGACCTAATTTTGTAGACCAATGCCATATTGCTCCCTAATTGGATATAAGCTGTTTGCATTGATGGTGCCATGATAAGTACCCTGTTTATTTATTAGAATTATTATTATTATTATTATTATTATTATTATTATTATTATTATTATTTATTTTATTTTTTTTTTCTGTAAGTTTGATAAGGACTGCATGTGTATTAGGCTTCTGAGAGATAAGGTGACTAACTCAACATTTTGCAACTTGGATGACAGGCTGAATAATGTGCTCTGCATTACACGGAAGAACAGATTTGCTTTCATCTCGAGCCATTTATTGCTCTTTCTCTAAGAGTCAACACATCGTGTCATTTATGTCACATGATACATACGCTTTCTTTAAGGAGATCAAAGTATTCTCATCAAAATAATGTCATTATGTGCACCAGTAAAATATTTACTGAAACGGACAAAAATACCTGTCATGAATTAATATTTTGAGCCCGTCTGGGTATGTTTCAGAGTTCTCCGGTATTGATTTAAACAGAGGTCCCTGAAACGATTTACCGAAAGCTGTGCCGAGACCTGCTGAGACGGCACAGCAGGAAGGCGACTGTATAATGTTTCACATGTGTGCTTGGCCAAGAGAAAGACTGAGCTGCATGTGGTGATACGTCCCAAAAAATGAAGAACAGATCAATTAAAAGAAAAAAAAGGAGGGTGAATAGTCAATCACATCTGTCAGCCCTATCCACAACAGACCCGACTGGTTCAGACGAGGAGTTCTGTGTTTGGCATCACATACAGGCAGGGTTACAGCCCCCCGTGCACCCCTCCTTTTGTGAATTCTTTCAGTTTAATAAAGAGTTTATTGCTAGGAGAACATTTTTATTGATTGTGCTGTCCCTGGGAGGGTAATTTGAGATTTGTTGATCTTCCCTCGTTTCTGACTTTACCGTTGGGCATATGCTCTGCTGAGCCGAGGAGAGACGTCCGTGGGAGTAATTTATTTCCATCTACCCAAGTATGGTGCGCTTGTTGTAATGGCTGTTCTCTTTCGCTCCTCCTGTACTGTGCAGACTGTCTCGCTCGTTGGGCGATATTCAGATCATGGTAAAAACACAACTTACTACCTGTGTTTGGAATTTATTTATTTATTTATTTACAGCAAGTGGTTGCACATACAGTCAGTATTTTTCATTTTCTAAACATATTTTTGTCACATGATGCCATCCATATATATATATATATATATATATATATATATATATATATATAATCCCTATAAAAGTTCTCATTTTTAAAAGGGATGCACAGTATATCAGTGCCATATTGATTAGATTGGCCAGTATTATTAACTTTTTAATTTTAATCTGTGACATTTAAAATGTAATATTTAATTGTGTATGCTTATTTCCCCTAATTTTACACTTAAATTACTTTTGTTGTCATCTAATACTATATTCAGTTCAATTCAATTTTATTTGTATAGCGCTTTTTACGATACAAATCATTGCAAAGCAACTTTACAGAAAATTAAGTTTCTACAATATTTGTTTCAGTTTATGTGCATATGGCAGAAATGTTTGGAAAAATCAATAAAGATGTAAACAAACAGACGATTAACACTATTAACAGCAATAATGCAATCAAACTTATAGCAAAATGTGGTAGTTCTGTATGTTGTCTCTGGGTTAGCATCATCTAAGGTCCTCTGAGGGGTTGGCATCATCTCTTCTCAGGTGTTCTGGATCCAGACTGGAGCTTGTGTAAATCCTAGTTATCACGGGATGTAAATCAGAAGAAACAAATAGAGACATAATTAGCGAAGCTGCTGTTCCAGCCAAGTAAAATTAATTAGTTTAACCCAAGCTAAAGAATAAAAATGCACATTTGATCAGATATAACTGCAGTCCAAAATTATGAGATGCATTATTTGAATGCTTGGCCAAAGAGGTGTGTTTTTAATCTAGATTTAAAGGAGCCGTATGTAGGATTGTGGCCTAAACTGGTACTGCAATCACTATAAAAATACTGTAGAGCGGTGTATCCCCTCCCCCTACCCCCTGACTCGAGGTTGCCAGATGACGAACAGACGTACACAGTAAGTAATTATGTTTATGCTTCATGAGAGATATTTTGATAAGTAATTATGTATTTAAAAAATGTACTAATTGTCATTAGTTAAATATTATCGTAAAGATTTATGCTCGTATGTGACAGTATAATCGTAAAGATTTATGCTCGTATGTGACAGTATAATCGTAAAGACTTATGCTCGTATGTGACAGTATAATCGTAAAGATTTATGCTCGTACGTGACAGTATAATCGTAAAGATTTATGCTCGTACGTGACAGTATAATCGTAAAGATGTATGCTCGTATGTGACAGTATAATTGTAAAGATTTATGCTCGTACGTGACAGTATAATCGTAAAGATGTATGCTCGTATGTGACAGTATAATCGTAAAGATTTATGCTCGTACGTGACAGTATAATCGTAAAGATGTATGCTCGTATGTGACAGTATAATTGTAAAGATTTATGCTCGTACGTGACAGTATAATCGTAAAGATGTATGCTCGTATGTGACAGTATAATCGTAAAGATTTATGCTCGTACGTGTCAGACAGAACGGTAACTGTTAGTCTAGGCTACTGTCTCAATTACGTTTCAAATTGCCATAATGAGCGTGCTAATGTTGTTTTCCTCAGCGTCTCAGCATAATGACAGAGAAACGGGCTCCTGTGATGCATTGCTAATGTTAGCATACGTCCATGTGAGCTAACGTTATGTTACTTTGCACAAACATAAATAACTTTGTTCGACTGTCATGAATATATGAAATGTCCATTGACATCAAGTACAAGTTAGCCAAGCATAGATGAATCTTACCTGTCCAGGAGAAAATTAGCAACGTTGGCGTCTGTGTTCAAATTCTTCTCCGTTTTCAGCCGTCTCCATCTTTCAAAAGCATCTCCAATACAAATTCTGGTTTTATTTCGGACTTTGTCACGACGAATTTCTGAATTATAACGAGGTCTTTTTGATTTAGTAACATTAGACATTTTTATCCGACTGGAGTTAGGGTAGGTTACAGCAAAGCTGGCAACACGGATCCCGAAACACTACTGACTTCGTGATTGGTAGATAGGTGGAGGGAGGCGCGTCAGGCCAAAACACAAAATGACAACATCAACATCAGTTGAGGGCTGCAAGTCCACTTTTTAAATGACAATATCCTGGCCGGACTACTGTTGTCAGTGATATAAGTATTTGAAATGAACATGATTTCTTAATGTCTAGTGACACATCAGGGCCATTTTATGATTAATTGAAATAGATTTCTTACATACAGCTCCTTTAAACAGAGGAAGTGTGTCTGAACCCCGAACATTATCAGGAAGGCTATTCCAGAGTTTGGGAGCCAAATGTGAAAAAGCTCTACCTCCTTTAGTGGACTTTGCTATCCTAGGTATTACCAAAAGTCTAGCGTGTCTATCTGTCTCTGTCTGTCTGTCTGTCTATCTATATATATATATATATCTAACTATCTCTATCTGTCCATCCGTCTGTCCGTCTGTCTATCCATCCATCCATCTGTCTGTCTGCCTCAGTGACATATTGATTATTGGTTGATATTACTGACTTTTTAATTTTAATCTGGGTTGTTAAAATTTTAACGTTTAATTATGGATGCTCATTTTTACATTTAAATTACTTTTGGCATCATCTAATGCAAAGTTAATCTTTAATAACACCATGAAGTGTAATCATTTGGTGATCTTAAAATGAAAATTCATCTTTCATTCTTCCAATAATATTCTGAAAACTATTTCATTTATTTGGTATTGGGCACAACATTGCAATAATTATCAACTGTTATGGTGCTAAGTTTTGATATTGGTTTCTGTGTGTGTGTGTGTGTGTGTGTGTGTGTGTGTGTGTGTAAAACATGCCTTAATTTTTGGCAGAGATATTTGTCAAAATGAGGTTGATTCATCACACAGGAAATGGAAGGTAGCTTTGTAAGATAAAGTGTTCCATGCAGTGCACTTTGTTGAATATTGCAGATTTAGGCAAATGTCATACCATACAGAAAACTGACATACTAGACACGATATTCATACTATACTGTACACTGCTGAACTTGTAAGAGTAGTATGGTGATATGCTAATCTGATCACAGCCGGGGTGTCTGTTCTGACTAAAGGCTTACAGTTGTTAACTTGACACAGGTTGATTGTGTGACTGGAACATGTCAACATCAGAGATCAAAGTATACTGCTGGGAGCCTCACAGATATTGTCATCAGTCAAAATATTTATGGATTCTGAGCCTTGTCTGTCTTGCTTTCCTTCTCTGTATCCTCTTCCAATTCTGGATTAATTCCTGTATTATTTAAGAACTTGGCGGTCATTACACTTGCAGACTCTCCTTGTTTTCACAGTTACATGGAAACGTACCAAAGCACAAGTAATTGCACCTTAATATGGTGCTGCACTCAACATTGAAATTGCAGTTTCCCACTGACATTAAGTCAATAGCATTGCTCAGTTAATGCACTCTCCCATTTGTTGATATATTTTTGTTTTTAAACTCAGTGTTTTAAAAGTACTTTTTGTCATTCAATTATATTAGATGTTTTTAGTTATTTTCTAACTAATATATATTTCACTATACAAACCCAATTCCAAAAAATATATATATACATATATACAGTACAGACCAAAAGGAAACATTACTATTTTTAATGTTTTTGAAAGAAGTTTCTTCTGCTCATCAAGCCTGCATTTATTTGATCAAAAATACAGAAAAAACAGTAATATTGTGAAATATTATTACAACTTAAAATAATTGTTTTCTATTTGAATATACTTAAAAAAAAAACATTTATTCCTGTGATGCAAAGCTGAATTTTCAGCATCATTACTCCAGCCTTCAGTGTCACATGTAACATCCAGTCTATCACATGATCATTTAGAAATCATTCTAATATTCTGATTTATTATGAGTGTTGGAAACAGTTCTGCTGTCTAATATATTTGATGAATAAAAGGTTAAAAAGAACTGCATTTATTAAAAAAAAAAAAATTCTAATAATATATATTCTAATAATATATTTTCTTTACTATCACTTTTTATCAATTTAACACATCCTTGCTGAATAAAAGTATTGATTTTATTTAAAAAAGAAAGAAAAAAAATACTGAATTACTTTTTTTTTATTAATCAAAGTATCCTAAAAAAGTATCACATGTTCTGAAAAAATATTAAGCAGCAGAAATATTTCCAACTTTGATAATGAATCATCATATTAGAATGATTTCTAAAGGATCATGTGATAATGATCCTAAAAATTCAGCTTTGCATCACAGAAATAAATAATAATTGAAAGTATAATACATTTAAAAACAA